>KQ435711.1:2338131-2350138 GCA_001276565.1 Melipona quadrifasciata
GATGCTTTAATATTAATGAAGCTGAGGCGATGGAAGGATCTACAGTGCTTTGCTCGAGGATGAACGATATCAAATCAGAGGGAAAAAACCTGACAACGTACTTTGGCAAGTATAGACCGTGGATTTTCAACGTGTGTTTTAAAAATGTGAAAAGTTACAGAGTATATGCAATACACGTAAATCATTCGAAGTGAGTGGAAATTTTTGAAAATTTCGCTTTGTTAGTTTGTACAAAAAAAGACTACGATTGTGGAAAAAATTTTTATTTTCATTTTCATATAAATTTGGATATATCTTTACATACAGAGCAATTTTCATTTTCATTTTAATTTTATTTGTCAAAAATTGATAAGCATTTCACTTTGGATATTTCACGTAATTTTTAACACTGTGCAGTGCTAAAAAGATCGAGTTTGAAATCAATGAAGAAAAGAACAGTGGAATGTTAATTTATCGTTTCATTAACACGAAGTGAAATTATTTTTATAAATTTTATTGTTCGATTTTGCATAGAAAATTTGTAATCTCCACTATGTACTAATGCAAATTTTTTCGTATTGCATTTGTACAAGAATCGAAATTTTTGAGCCAGTTTAAAATTCCACGAATAAGCTTCGAAAATCCTATGACGACCATCAAACGCGAATTACTCGAACGAGCTACTTTTATAATAATAATATGATAAACATAATAAAAATACGTAAATAATCCAACGCTGAAAGTATAATTTTGCAAAAGGAAGCTTTGAAAGAGATCAGCAAGATTTTGTTAATCTTGAATGTCAGAAATAGACTGATTCAAGCGGACGAATTTTTTCCTTTTAAATATAGTATTCGCGTAACTTGGGGATACATTCGTGGTGTCTGAAGTATTTCTAGTCAGGCATCATTATTCTCTTCTCTTTAGCCGAGCTCCGAAGCAGATGAAAGTGAATTATTGAAATCGCCCACCGTAGCGGCGCCCACGTTCCTTTGGAACACCTGTTTACCTACGAACAACGCCGCAAGAGGAATCGTTCTACTTCCTTTGCCCTCGTTTCCCTCGGCTTTACAAACATTTTTAATCAGCGTCGCGCGTTTAAGCCCCGTTCACACGGTTTGACTCGGATATCTTCGCAGTTTCTAACATTTGGCAAAGAAATTTCAAGTTGTACCGCGCAAATGTGAATTTTTCGCACTGGTCAGCTTGAATATAACGCTATACTTTGCGCGATTTGTTATTTGCGCGATGTAATATATTTAAGGACAAGCACTTGCCCAAAATTTTGTAGCAGTTTTAACTTACTAGGAGGTCTTTTTCTTAACTTTGACAAAAATTTTAATTCGAAATATTTAGCAACCAAGTTTCTGAAATGCCTTTAACCAATATTTGCACTTCTTCACGTTGGAAATATAAAATTTGATGCGAAAGTATGCGAAAGTGCCCAGTAGGGTTAAATGTCTAAATTAAAAGAAGAAATTAAATTAAAAGAGATTATTTTAGATATTTTAATATATCTATATAATAAGAGATGTTTTGATATATCTATGTTAAAATTATCATAAATATTAAAAAAAATAGGAAGAATAATTCCTGCTATCTTGAAAAATTGTTTGCTGAAATACAAACATCACACAATTGAGTACCACGGCGGATGATTAATTTAAACTTTGTGTTGTTGAATAAATGAATGCAAGTTTAGTCTTGTTGCCTCCCCGAGGGAACGTGTGGTTCGATTACGCACAATGAGGAGCGCTCTGCGAACGGTGCAACGATACACACACACAGAGAGAGAGAGAGAGAGAGAGAGAGAGAAGTTCGAATGGTAAATGGCACGACCGGGTCGACCATTTGAATCCCGAATACGTGTAAAAGAAGACGGTCGAGCATTTAGTGAAAGGCAGAACGCGCGCGTCTTCCGTGGCCGAGATTCGATTCGATCGACGAACCTAAGTCACCGTGTCGTTCCCCGCGACTTGCAGTCGATCCTCTTCGCACCGTTCGCCGTGTCATTTGCACGACCACCCTCCTCCCCATATCCTTATTATTTACAATCACGTTCCTTTACAGCGAGACTAGAAGTGTTTGCGCGTTATTTTTCACTCCATTGTTCTATCCTTGCTTTTATATATCGTTTAATTAGAACTGAGTTTTATGGTATCTAGTGGTGCGTTCTCTCGCATCAAGGAACTTGTTGAAAGGACATTTCGTTGTATCAAATAATAGATAATGGTATTGAGATTTGTCAAATAACGAGAAACGAAATTATTAGTAATAATTAGTTTTAAATAATAAACTTGAACAATAAGAGAAAGGTTTGCAGTTAGGATTTTATTGTTATTTTGAGAAAATTGTGGGGCTCGTAAGAAGAACAACCCTCGTCAATTTCCTTGATTTTTTGTATGGTAATTAGTAATTTGCAAAGAAATTATTTGAATTATTACATGTTGTCGAATGTAAATTAACTGATTCCGTAAAAACAACATTTATCAAGATTTCACGGTTAAAAAAAGAAGTTCTTCTGCGATGTGTAATGACTAGCTTTCACACTCCTAACTTTTCTCCATGTGTCTACATATTTTATCTATATCTCTTTCATTATGATTAAGATTTGTTATTTATTTAATTTTTAATTTTTCCAATTAATTTTTCAAAACATTTGGTTCCATTAAATTCTCCAAATGCCTTAATACATTTCATAGTTATTTATTGAATTAATTAGAATAATCATTCCACCTTTGAACGTTATCTATTCGTTTATCACCTAATTTAATTTCTGGACATTTAATTTTGATTTTATCAAGAAATTTTATAACAAATTGCATTCATGTTATACCTTTATCTATAATTATTAATCTTGGAAATTTCAATATCAATTATTCAAGCTTATGCATTCTCAATTTTATTAACATTACGTTTTAACGAAATATCAGAATTCTCCGAAACGCGATGAAAAAATTGAAATACATCGGACACAAATTAAAAAGATGTTAGAAAATTCTTTTATTTTCCCGGCGAAGGACAAGGATTCATTCGTGCTGTTATTAGTTCTTCGTTCGGACGATAGAAAATGTTTAAGAAGAATATACGATTGTTGGCTGTTTGAAGAGACCCAGCCAGTGTTCAAAGAGTTTCAATAAAGATCCTCCGTTTTCCCTCGGCGAGGACAGCTTAAGGAATTAATTCCCGGTAAACGTATCTCAGCCGGGGCAAACTTCTCACAGGAGGTTAGAATTAAGTTGGTGAAAAGAACTCGCGGACATTCGAAGAAACTCGGCGAATGGGCATTGAACATTATCTCCGTGTATACATCTTAATCTCCGGTCGTGGCGGGTTTTCGTCAATGGCACTTGTGAACCGTGCTTAATTCGACGCTGTGACCTAAATTTCAATGGCGTGCACAAGCTGGCGTCCTCGCGACGCAACGGGAATCACGATACAGAATACTATACTCGAAAATACCAATTCTGGCTTCGTCCGACATGATATGTTTCAGTGTTCCTTTTGAGACAAGGGACACTTGAGATTTTTTTAAACGTAGACGCACGTGATAAAGTATGTTAAATTTAGGAAAATTTAAGGGAAGAATCAGTGTGTCGGTTTTTTAAGGCAAAGGCTATTACGAAGAATTATTTTAATTTTATTGAACTTAAGATTAGGGAGTTTCGAATTTGACGATTGACAGGAAGAATTATTTATGAATTTTTTTCAGACGAAGGATACTCCAGAAGAATTATCAAGAAGAAAGATTTCTGTGACAATAGAAACGTGTGTCTTTAAGGCGTTTAATTCTGAGAAATTTCGAAGAGAGTTTTGCTTTACTTTTAGAGACAGGAAGGATATTTGGGAAGAATTATTTCGCAGATTTCTGTAACAGTGAAAGAATCTGGAATTTTACCTTTCGAATTCGAGGTCGGTGTGAAAACAAAAGAATTCTGACTTCATTGAATAATATATTGTAGATTTCTTCGAGACAAAGGATACTTAACCCTGGAATAATATAACAGAGTAGTGCATTTCCCAATCACTTTTGCTTTAGCTATATCTGAGAGTCTTTGTTATTTGTGTTAAGAGAGTAAAGTTTCTCGGTCATTTAAACTCTGCATGTTCAATTTTCAATTATTCGTAGTTTCTCAGATTGTACATTTTATACATTACAGTAGTAACTAACTTTTAGCTAAGAATTGCAATAATCTTAATTCTAGAATTTTTTATTTAATTAGATCAAACATCCTAAATTTTAATTATCTCGCACATTCATCAATGACCCAACGATATTGTTTGAGAATTAAAATACAAAATTTGAAATCCAATGTTTAAAAACAAAAGTTTCGCGTGATAAAATCATTCAGAAGATCGAGGATGCGTCAGTTATATATTCGTAAAGCATCAAACATCTCCAAACAGGAAGAAATCACATGAGTCACGAAGATGCACAAGACTGGAATTAAATTCCTCTTTAATTAAACGCTACGTTGGTACAGTGGGAAGACTAAAACGAATAAAAATCTACTAGATTTATCAGAGATATAAATCTTTTAACGGAATTACGTATATAATTTCAATACAACTTCAGTTATAATATTATTTATTTCTCTAATTGTGCCTGTATAGATATCAATTTACATCTGATTATAATAATTACGCTATACTTCATATATACACATATGTGTATTCTGCGCATTTTTGCATTTTTAATCTTTCCATATATACATAAACGTCCATCGATTATGAGTCAAAAAGGCAAAACAGTTGCAAATGATAAACAAAAATTAAATGAAATGAAAATGAGACAGCCATGAAGAAACAGCTCCGCCTTTCAAATTGTACAAATCGAGAGGAAATTGAACCATCATCCTAAAGAATGTTCGTACATGCAATGAAATCACAAAAGTCCGAGGAGATCCGTCGCAATTCTCTTGTCGGCGCGCGCGTTATCGTCGCGAGGCCGTGTCATTGAGTTGCAAATTTACCTCACCTCGGCCATCGGTCGGCTGTTCCACGAGCGACAATTTATTTACGGCAAGGCAACAGGCCAGTCGCTCGAAGAAGAAGAAAAAAAAAAAAAAAAAAAAAAAGAAAAAGGAGAAGAAAAAAGAAAAAAAATCTGTAGATCCTGTTTCCCGGCTCCGCACACGCGGGCCTCGAAGTGTGAAACGTGTGTCACCATTTGGGGACACTCGTGCGAGTCCCGTGGGGTTCTTTAAGGGGCCCCATTGGCTATTTACAAGAAAAGCGAGAACCCCTCTCTACGCCACAAAGAACGCTCCTTTATGCGTGGACTCGCGTTTCGCGAAAAATCCACCAAGAAGGGGAGGAACGTCCGAGAGGAACTCGAAAGTGTTTCGAAAAATGAAACACAAGGGATCCCCGTCGTCTCCCCTTCATGCAACGCACCGTAATGTACCCACCGGGCATCGTTCGAAGCAAGTCGACTTGAAAATTCAACGAGAATTTGGAAGATTAGCGCAACACACTTCCCCAATTTCTTAGATTCGAGTGCGGAGGAACTTTCCCCGCGATTAACTCGGTTTCTGCACGATTGAGCGCCAAATTTGTTGCGTCGATCCCGCGTCTAGGGAAAAATCGGGGCTACTGCGAGAAGCATTCCCCGTGACAGTCTAAATTGAAATTTCTATCGTCGCCAGTGGTGGCGTTGAAAGTTGGAAAAGTTTGAAAAAGTTTGAAAAAGTTTGAATCCAATTGGAGAAGTGTGTGGTTACTGTTCAAACAAGGAGAACTTTTTAATAGACATTAATAAGATGTCACGAGTTTTTAGTGTATAAAAATTTAAATTGCAGCGAAAGTCTAAGTAAATTATGCATAAACTTCATATATATATGTGTGAAATTTAACGTTGTTACTTTGAACATAAACATGTTATGTTGAAATCTCATTTGTGTATATAATACACAGTGTAGCAAAAGCAATTTCATTCAAAGCTATACACGTAACCAAATATTCTGTAACATTTAAATTATGACAAATAAAATGTATTAATTATATAAATAAATATACATTTACATATTTATACTCCACAATAAAATTACGAATATAAAATACAAAATTATGAAATGAAATTCAAAAATGCTCCATAATGTACGTTTATTATAAAATTAATAAACTACATATACGTTTGATCATTAATTTATGATCATACACTACTTTTACACTAAGCAACAAAATTGCATTTGCTAGTCGTAGTTACACACTTTTGCGACTTTTGTTTACACATCGATGACAGTTATGTATATATTTGTGACGTTTTATCTAATCTATGACATTCGATTAGACGATTTTGTAAACGATGCCTTGAAAGGAAAGAAATCTTTATCTAAGAGTAGCCGGGGAAAATTCCTCGTTGAAACGATATCAACGTAGAGATGAAAATAGAATGGCGCGAAAATTTGTTACACGGCGTGATTAATTGTAGACTGACAAGTGGAGTACCTGAATTCCATCGTTTGCGGCAGGTCAAGAAACAGTAAAACGAAAGCAGGTGATTCTACCAACGTATCCGTACTGGATACGTTTTCAAGCTGCCAGACTGAATACCTCTACCTGCTTTTCCTCCCTCTACGCGCCTAATTGTCAAACATCCTTTCTCTTCTTTCTGGTACAAAATCTTTTTTTCAATAATTTGTAAAAGTTGTTAAACCTTTTTTCAGTTATTATTAAATCGTAGCATGTGGAATGTTTGGTGTTTAATAGCAACTTTGAACGAGCATGATATTTTTTAACATTAAATTTGTACAATCTTCTCCCAATAAATTACAAGTTTCTTAATGTATCGTTCTGTTTGTACAAAAACTCTTTAAAACCATTTTCGACAGTTTCCTGATTCGTGAAATGACGAATTGGTTTCTAGAGTTGGAATAACCGATGATTAAAATGGAATAAAAGCAACGTAGCCTACTACGAATGAAAGTGTTTGTCTATGTTTGAAGTTGTACGTAGAAAATCTGAATATTTCCTGGGGGAAAAAAGGCTCCAAACATTAATGTAACGGAATAGAACATTTCGCGGATTGATGAAATAATCAAATATCGATTCACAATTTGATCACTGAGTGAAAGAGGGAAGATTTCATATCGTGACGACAGAAGGAGGATCTTTTAATTAATATTTTTGAGCTTTACGCGAATGACGTGTAACAGAAAGAACACATCCGCGAACCTAAACCTCGTTCACCGATCGCCGCCATTCCGTACTCGTTTTAGCGCAACGCGAAAGAAAAGAAAAGAAAAGAGAGAGAGAGAGAGAGAGAGAGAGAGAGAGAAAGAAAAAACAAGAAAGTATCACGAAATTCTTGCGGTCCCCCGGGCGACTGGTGTGGTCGGCGATTTTTCCACCACGGAAACTCGCAACCTCTCACGATTCGATTGACAATTCGTGCTCCGTAATCCGGTATCTGGGCTACCATGGTAACGGGATACTTTTACGCGGTTATCCACTCCGGGGGAACATGAAAACTGGCTGTCTAGCGTCGGCTTCCACCGAGCGCGGAGCTTCTCGTTCCTTTTTCTCCGCACACGAGGGATCGTAGCCCTGACACCGTCCACGATTTAATGTCAGGGTTGACGACACCCGAGGAAATTTCACCGTGAAAGTCTCACGCACGCTGCTCGCCGGGTTCAGCGACGGAATTTATGTGAATCGTTAATCCTCGTGTAGCGATCCGGGTCGAACGAAATTCTGGAGACTCGTCGATTCTTTGGATTCTCTCTATTTTTTTTCTTCTTTTTTTTTTTTTTTTTTTGTTAAATTTTCGAGTATCAGAATTTTCGGAGAGGAGACGAACGTTTCAACTCCGCGGTGCGCAGAAATATTTCTTTCGTGACGAAACGCAAAGTGTCACGATTTGAAGAGATCATGTGGAACATTTTCTGTGCCATTGTGCTCTAAAGGGTTGATACATCTCCATCGTGTTCCATCGTTTTAAAATTCGAATTCAGAGACACCAGACACATTGTCTCGCGAATTACATTTTATCCGAAATAAAGCAAATGTTCATGTACGATAACGTATATAGGATCATTTGACAATTATTTGTAACAGCATTAATATAACTGCTCGTAAACCAAATTTGAACGTTTAAACGTTATTTTGTTTATATAGAAAAATAACAAATTAACAAGAAACAAATTCAACAGAATAGAAATTTAACAATCGCCGCGCATGAAATTCCATCCCCAATTACAAAACCTCTCCCATTACGCAATAAACAATTTTTCTCAGACGAATGTGCGAACGTGCAGCTATGAAAGGATTAACAAACGTACTTCTTCGTAACGATAAGTCGCTCTAATGTCACGCTGAATCATTCCGATAAGTCATTAATCAAGAGAAAGACGTAACGCTCAACCGCGTTCGTTTCGATATTTGCGAGAGGTTTATCCAGAAAATCGATAGATCTGGACTGGCGGTACCCGCGCGTTTCACAGAACAGTCGAACGTTCACTTTCGTTCGAAGCAAGCGCCGCGAGTTACGAGCCTGATAAGATTGATGTTGTAACAACACGGCCCAATGAATCATAACATCGATAATACGTAACGAGGATCGGACAGAGGAGCCCGGTGAATGGTGAGTTTACGTTCTCGCGTATCCAATCGATTGGTAAACAGCCGTTTCTAGACTAAGTAACGATAATTAGGGTCACATTCGAGCGAATTCAAATTCGAGCTGAAACGCGCTTCCTTCGCACAGTTTTCAGCAATAAAATTTTCAACAAGACGGAGATTAAAGAGAGAGAGAGAGAGAGAGAATTCAACTATATCTGTGAAAGGAATAATTCTCGAAGGAAAAATTATTTACTGATAACGATCGCTAAAAAGAACCGTCCTCGGAGGAAAAATCATTCAATCAGAAATACAGTATATAAATTTTGCGCGGTAATAAACTTTGAACGAAAAGAATTGCTAAAAATGATTATTTTCGAGAGAAAGGTTGCTTGCTCGATGTTACGATATTTGTCGTTTGCTCGAGCAAATTCGAACTTGAGCACCTTCACGTCATTTAGGATCGCGTTTAAACGAATTTAACGTCAGACAGAAACACGTTCCGTCTTCCGTCTTCCAGTAATAAAATTCCATCGAAAATTTCCAGCCGAAGGATTTCAACAATCTCTCGGGAAACGACCATTCTCAAGGCGAAATTCGTTTATCGCTTCCTTGATGTTATCAATTAAAGAAAACCTCTAGAAGCTCGATAAGATAAAGGGCCAACCTCTGATTTTCGTCTCCTGTGGGTCCAACGGTGGGAAACGTGGGTGGCTCTGTTGTCCCGGCTTCTTCAACAGAACACCCACGACCTGCGGCGGTGCCATCATCATCCTGACGAATCCTCTGTTTCGTTCGCCCCTTTCCATCAGTTTCGCCCTGTCATCGTTCACAGCGTCTTCGTTTCACCATTAATCCAAGATCGAGAACGAGGAACCAACGCACCAAACTTTCTTCTTCTTCTTCGTTCTCTTTCGTTGATTAAAGAAATGATATTCCTTCGGTGTACTATCCGGACTCGTCAATTTCAGGACATTCAAGCACTTTGTCGATTTTTTCCTTCTTCTTCTGGTTTCAGCAGACACGCGGATCTACGCGATCACTATTTTTTCCGCTCGCTGCTCGGCTAACGGTTCGACGTCATTAGTTGGACTCGGTGTGAAAAATCGAAGAGGAAAAAGCAATTAGAAGCCAGGCAAGGAGGGAGGGACCTGTTCACACTTCACCGGTATTATTTAGACTCGCAAGTCGGAATCGATCGGATTTCAAGCAGAAGAGAGAGAGAGAGAGAGAGACAGATCTATCGATCGCTCGTGCTTCCCGCTCTCAGCTCGATTAACGGTTCAACGTTGAATTAACCTCGCTCCGAAATTAAAGAGCGAATTACCGACACCGCCTATCACTCTTTCTTTCTTTCTTTCTTTCTTTCGTTTCTTTTCTTTTTCCCCACCCAACGACTCGGATTAAGGCTTCTGCCTGAAATTAAAGAGCGACGGGGGCCAACGAACGAGCAGCTGCCGATTTCGTTCGGCTCGAACAGCTGTCTGTCGTTTTTATTGGCCAAGGCGACGTGTCACTTTAGCGGAGGAACGAGGCGCCAGACTCCTTTTCCACTCTCCTTCGACGTTATCGCGCTATCTGCTTCTGGCGAGTCGCGCGAAGCCTCCGTCCAATTGCGCGATCAAACGTTGGAACGCGCTCCGATCCGATCGCTCGTTCGCCGGCGTTTCTCGATACCAGCTTCGCTCCCTTTCGTTCGAACCTTCGGCTCTGTTGATAACGCGATCCTCCCCCCCTGCTCCCGCTCTTTTGTCTTCGCCGATCGTATCACCTGTTGACACGCGCGGTCATCAGCTCTCACGACCGAGCGGAGCCTCCACGTCCGACGACAATGGTCGGCCGTGATACACGCAGCCTGCAATTATTGCTGCCAGATAACAGCTTATCGAGCCCGGCGTTTTGCCTTCGAGTTAACGAGCGCCGTCGCGGTCAACTCTCTCCGCGGATCGCTGGTTCCAGTTAATTTTGGAATCGTCGACTGGTGAAGCTCGTTGTTTCTTGTTTGTTTGTTTCTTTCTTACACCGGAAGACTTTCGGATCTTTGATTTTAATTTCCGCGGCTTCGACGTTCGTTTGTTGATTTTCCGATCGACTTTGACGGAGACTTCCGTCGAAATTTAATTTTGGAATCTTTGACCCTGAGGTTGGCCACTTTGGTTTGTCGATACGTTCCGTAATTTTGCCTCAGCGTTTTCTTTCGACTTTGGTCTGAATTTAGTCGCCGTTTGATTTCAGTGGCCGCCTCAATGGCAAAGTGGCCCGAAACAGGAGATTTAATTGCGATTTAATCGCCAGAGTGTTCAGTTTTAATTCCTCGCCGACTTCCGACTTGGTTCGTTTATTTTTCATTCGAGAGAAACTCTAATTACCGTTTAATTCGCCCCTCGTACGTTTCAGTAACGAGGGAATAATTTAATTCTCGGATCTCCAATTTTACTTCGACGTCGACCTCCTCCGATCGTTGGATTTTTAATTCCAGAGACCTTGATTCCAATTTTCCGGTCGCGGAATCTTCAATTTCACTTCACGTCGTCGACTCTCTCAGAGACCAACCTCCCGGTTTCAATTCAAATCTCAGAGCGTTCGATTTCGTCGAAATTTCAATCGTGCACTTTGTCATTAGTACGTCTAACAACTGTCCTCGTTCGTTTCGCAACACTCGATGCGATGTGATCTCGCTTGACAACCAGTTACGCCACGTTTCCACCGAAACGAGGCTAATTTCGACGACGCCCGCGATTTTCCGCACTCGCAATTACATCCTCTCCACGTAGTTTCGAAACGGTGAAAGAGAGACACGAGGTTCGTGTGAGCGAAGACGGTTCGATTAGGCCCGATTTTCTCGACGAGTTTTCCCCCCCAACCCCCCGGCTTTGTCAATTATCGTTCGCGAGCCAAGAGGCCGTTTAATTAACGCGTCGACGAGGAGAACGCGAGCACACTCGGTCGCAGTAGCAACGTGAAAACGATCGCTGCCGATCCAGTATGGCGCGCGTACGACCAACGACTAAATAGACGGCCGAGTGCATCGAGCTCGGCCGCCTCGTGTTCCCCTTCCACCTCAACGTGTTGGTTTCTCTTTCCCCCCGTTTCAGTAGCAACCCCTTGTCGCTCTTCGTTGCTGTTTACACGCATCCCTCGAGAATTCGAGCCGTGGCACGCTAATTTTTCAACTTTCTTCTCTCTTTCTTTCTTTCAGGTGATGACACTATCGTAAGTACATTATCGTTCACAAGTTCCGTTTGAACAGTTGGTTAACCCTCGGTACGTCCCTTGTGTCAGTTTTTCTTGTAAAATGTCACACATATTTTTAACATACTTTTAATATGTACATATACATATATATTATATATTTATATATTTATATATTAGGTTGTCCCCTAAGTTTCTTCCGCGCCACGCCATGAGTGACTCTAAGTGGCTGTTTTCATATAAAAATGCAGGCTTATCTCTTAGCCGTTTATGGCTT
>KQ435711.1:2355985-2376223 GCA_001276565.1 Melipona quadrifasciata
GTTATTTGCAGTGAACGTATTTAGTCGAAAATATAAGATTTCCAAAATTCTCTAGCTTTCACAGTTACTTGGACAGCCACAGAAATCACAAGTAACGCAGCAAAATGAATAAATAGAATTTATTATAAAAAGAATTTTCTATGGACTGTGAAAGGACAGTGGAGATTAAAATACGATCTAATTAGGGAAAAGATACGATTTCATCGAGAGTCAAAATATAAAATTCGAAATTTTGAAAGGGCTAAAAAAAAGTCTCGAGAGCGACTTAACGAATGCGCAGACGGCTCGTAAGCGAAGGTCTAAATTTGGCCGGTTTCTCAGGGTGTATGCCACTGATAGTGCATCGTATGAATTCCATTTTCTGTTTGTGCGACCTACGAGTGCCATAAAAATGCTCTCCTTGATCTTAAGCTTAACCCTTCCGAAAAAAATTCTGATAAAGTGTCTATTCGTCCCGTGATAGCTACGTTGATATTGACACAAAGAACAATTGTTTATCGATCAAATGAAAACACGAGATGAAAATAAAAGTGAATGTAGAATTTTCTATGGACTGTGAAATGACAGTGGAGGAGTTGAAACACGATTTAATTAGAAAAAAAGATACGATCTCGTCGAGACTCAAAGTGCAATAACAAAGATTTGAGAAAAACATTTGAGAAAGGATTGTAAAAGAACAATGATCAAAAGTCAAGACGAGTGGGGCAAGATATTGAACGAGTAAAGCGGAAAACAATATTGGCGGAACTGGTCAGGCTTGCATTTCGAAATAATTAATCGACGTATTATAATTGATCCATAAAGACAGGCTGCCGCAAAGGCGAGCGGCACACGTTTCCTCAAAGGTGAAAGTAAAAGCTGGCCCAACACTTGGCTCGCGCGGTGCAAAACCGCACGTTTTACTCGGCTTTTATCGATCGGCACGTTTCAACGTTCCTGCCGCGGTTGACAATAATAATAATCGCGAGACTTCACGCTTTCCGCCGTGAAATCCGCCGATTCTCTGAAATCGCAAAATCTCTCATTCATGTATATTACATGTTTACTACTCGCTATTTCTAATATTATTTATTATTTATTATTTTCGGTGTTATTATATTTTTACTATATTTTTATAATTTTACACATTTCAGCAGACAATTTATACGAGATTATACACGATATATATATATATCATCGCTTCATTCAAAATAGATTTTATTCAAGTTCAATCGCACGAATGAATTTTATTCAAAGTGAAAGATTTCAGACGAAACGCATACGTTCTACTATGACAACTTTCAACTTGTGCGATATTTTCGAAGCATGTGCCTCTCTGAACTAAATGAAAATTTGTTTCGTTTGTTCAACGTTATAATTAATATTCTACTCTGTAGAGTTCTCAACTCTTGGATTCTCCAAACATGCACAAACATCTTCAGTTTAATGATTGCAACAGTTTAAATTAAAATCGAATTGTCTCATTCAATCGAAATATATTATTTCGTTTTCCATTGAAATGGCGAGTAAAGTCAAGTCACGCGTATCGTTTGATCCTAAATTCTTGACGAATCACGTCAAACGACAGCAACTGCGACACCCACGTCACCAGTTTTGACGTACTTTTCAAATTTTCGAGCCAACCTAGACAGGATTGACGAATCTGAGGAATCTCGCGAGCTATCTGAGGACTTTGTCACATCCTGTGACGAGGCGACACGACGCCAGGGAAAATTTTTGCGATAAGTCGAGAGAAAGACACCGGGCCGTCCCTTCTGCTGATGTATTTTTACTTTCGTTGACTCATCGGGGAATTGCAAAAGCATGCTCCTTCCTCGCCAGCCCTCTTCTCGGGCTTCTTCAGATTATGAACAAATTCTCTAGAGATTCAGAATCTCTTCTTCCCGGTGGGCATTGTTGCCGAAGGTAACATCGTGGGACGCGAAGGTTGCTCAATGCTTCCACTGGCGATTCGTAAATTCGTAATGCGAAGGGTCTGCTGGACGAGAACAACGTCGAAGTGGTTGGCCTGATGAACATTCAACTCTCATTACGTTGGAGGGCAATTCTTCGCAATTTCTCTGATAACCAGAGGATGAAATTGCGGGTACTCGGAGGAATGAGATTATTTATGCACCAGTTCGTATCCCAATCTCATTGATGCAAGAATAATGATCCTTTGCTCCAGAAACTCGCGAAATATTGGGACAAGTTTGTTCAATTCTCTTTGACAAATCTTTTGCCGAGGACCGAGAGATGACGACCTTTTGCTCTATCCTTAAAACGCAATAGAGTTTAATAAATTTATTAAATCGTTGGTATGTTCTTAATAGATCTGATTTGGAGAAATAATAATTCTTTGCTCTGGAAGTCTCTAAAACTTTGAGACAAATGACTCAAGTTAGGTGTCTCTTGACGTAGCAAATCTTCGAATTGGAGATTAGACGATTAAAAAATAACAATTCTTTCTTCGAGAAGTATATCAAATGTTGATACATACATATATTTAATGCGTCCCTTCGGTTATTATTGTTTCTTTAGCAGAGTGTCGAAAGATACGATACGATAAGATACGACAGTTGTTGTTCCAACAACGACAGTTAATTGTTATATAAGTATACAGTATATTTATTGCGTATTTATACTAGATCATTCTATCTAATCTCACAATTATATTACTATTGCCTTAGTAGAAGTTGAAGATGGCTCGACGAAGGGTCGAAATTAAAAAATTTGTTGCTTAATTTTAGGATAACGTTCAAGATGTTCTTGCTTATTTATTTATACAAAAAATTTATAACTTCTTCCTTAACAAGAAAGAAACAACTTGAGTTTTGTTGTATTTTCTTTCTCGCAGCTGTTTCTATCGTAGTGTTATTTTCATTCGCACGCTGAAAGAAAGACTGGTTCGCTATCAAAGAGAGAAGCGACAGTTGTCAAACGCACTCGCCGATATAAACTCAATAGCGCCGATGAACTCTGACACGCGGAGAACGTGACTAACAGAGGCGTTAATCAGCCAGCCACGAATCTTTATTCAACTTATGAGGAAAATGATTTAACAGAAGCGCAAGGTGTTGATGCAATTCCTTTTCGCCGGATGATGAACCCACGCGATCGTTTTGCTCGTTGCATCCTCGCGAACAAATCGAGCTCGAGCGACGACGCTCGAAAACGATGAATCATTGCGTTGACTAATTGAATTGTAATCGACGGAATGCGGGGACAATGTATTTTCGCGTGTCGTTTCGTATTACTAAAATTCATGCAAATTGTGCGATTCGCATGGAATACTTTTCTTAAATCGTTACGGTTACTTTTATTAAATTCGTCAAAACTTATGTTTTAAAATCTTTTGATACGAAAATGATACGTAATCAGTGATCTTACAGTTTCTAGATTTTTATTGTTTTATAGCCCCTATTAATTCAAGGCAACAACAGATACTGTAATTTCTATATTTTTTACAAAGTGAAACTACGTTTGTACGGTTATAACTTTGTTAACATGCTACATAATGCTAATTTATGTAGAAAATAATAATGTTATAGTCATAAATTAAGTTGGTTATCTCTTAAGAATAGTTATGCAATAAGAACGCGTCCACGTTCAATTCAACAAATAATTTTCGGTGCAGCTGTAACAAAATTATTCATATTTTCTGATTTCAATTCCTACTACTGGCGGCGCTGCTGTGCAAAACCTGTATAAATCGATATAGTAGAATATGACACGAAAACGTGAGTCAGTTGACTTCCAAAATATGGGAGATGAAAAAGCATTGGATGTCCGGTCTCCAATTAGTCAATGCTATGAATAATGAAAAATATTTACAGAATCTAAATATTTAGTAAATGAATCAATGAATTTATAAAATAATAGATAAAATGATATATATACTTTATATATTCTAAATAAGTAGTTCTATTTCTGTGCAATAGATGGCTAAACTACTTATTTTTTCATTTATCGATGGATAGGGATAAAACTTTCGGCGATTTTACCTAGCGAGTAAGAAATGTCTAATTGGTTCTCGTGCGTGCTATCGAGGGCGACACAGAAAATATAAATTTCAATCAAATATTTCTTCAATCAATCGATCAAAACGTTAAACAATTTATAAATCCTACCAAATACTATTTTTATAATTTTCAAATATGTCCTTTTTTTTCTTTAGCAAATCTAATTAGAAATTCTTTACTTATTTTACAAAATCATTTCATTCAACAAATCAAGACGATGAGAATTAAGATTAAAAAAAAAAAAAAATTAACGATTACATTCGTGTAATCCTTTAAAACTTCCATTGTTCGCCAAAAGCTACTCTTTAATTTGCAATAATTTCACCTCTCACGCGGATAATTCAAGCGTGTACAAATTACGCAAAGTGTAAGTTTCCTCCAGACCGGTGGAATAAGGTCCTTGTTGATTAATGCGGGCATTCCTACGAAATTCTCTCGTTGGCCTCCATCTAATTTCTGAATAGCTGCAGCCAGACATTGTTTCAACGGGAAAGGAAATCGATGCTCGAGAGTCAGGAAATCCTCATTCATCTTGCCTGGGTAATTAAACGTGGAAATCGGCTGTCGCGCGTAAAAATAGGACGCTTGGAAAGGCGCGCCTTCGCCGGCTTTATTATTACTAAAAAAAAAAAAAAAAGAAAAAAATCAATTTCGCTTGAAGATTTAACAATCCGTGAAAAAAGCGAGTTGAATATAGGCAGGTGAAGAGTCACGATCGTTCCACGCGAAGCATGATAACTTCAATGATGACGAAAATTATGAGAAAATATCAAACGAACAAATTATAAAAGCCAATTCCCTGATTTCAGAAGCTGCCATATTTGTCCTGCAATTGTTCCATTTTATTCTATTAAAAATTTTATTTTAGTATTTCAGTTTTAGTAATATACCCTTCAAGTACTACACAAACCCCATTTTTATAAATTGTGGATGTGTTTACTTTTGATTTTCACTGTGTACAGGTTGTTTTTTAATTGTATGTCAATAGTTAAAGTACTGTATACGCCGAAATAACTAAAAATTGTCATAAGAAACCAACGTTCTGTGTATCTTAGTTTTCGAACTAAGTTGATTGAAAAAATGTTCACTACGTATTACTGTACTTTATCCAGTATTCACAAACAATATCACAACGTTTGTTCAGTTAGACTTCTTTTTAATGCATTTCGAAATCTATTTTGTGTTGAGAATATTCGAGGAATACCTGGTACTTTCGAATACAATAACTCGAATCCTAAAATAAGAAATCTGTGTGTAGGACGTAAGTTTAGCATGTGAATTTGACGACATTAAAAATTATCCTGTACTGATATAAGACATGGGATATAAGACATGGGAAATTAAAATAAGATCGAAAACTAGAGTGTGACTAGAATATTTCGCGCTTCGTTTCGAATCGAGTCGCTCCACCGTGACTTTCTTCGTCTCCTCCTTTCGTCACAACGTCGCATAAAATACAGACTTTCGTGGACGCATCGGTTCGAGCGAAACGAGATCTCGTCTCATGGACGAACCGGAAAGGAAGTTTGAAACGAGAAGAGGATCCTTCAAGTTGTCTTTTTTCAAACGATAAAAGGGAAAATTCAAGTTTCGGGGCTATGACCGACCAGTACATACATACGTCGTGCCGAGGAAATCCTCGTTTAGATGCCGAGCCACCTGCCTCTTCGAGCCTCGGTATCCACTCGACGCGCCTCTTCTTCATGCTCTAGAATCCGACATAGTGAGCCTCTGCTCCCCCTATTTCATATACACGTATTCGTGCAACCTACACTTGTACGTTTCTTGCTGGAATAACTCTAACTACTTTCTAATTGCTGCCGTCTCAATTGAGATTTTAAAAGATTTTGTCTTTGTTTATTGTTCTATAAGAGCATAAAAATCACTAACATCAGCGTTGTAATGATTCTTAACTCGTTTTCAGTCGATTTCTTCGACAATTTCCAAGAAATTTTCTTTTCTTTTTTTTTTTTATTTTACGGACAAAATTTAGTTATCCTGTCAAAGAAATTCTGCTTCGAAGATATACACTCGCCTTTCATTCTCGCTATACATTGCTCCAAAGATGATCTTTTGAGATGTTGGATTTGGATTTTTAAGATTTTCTCTTCCAACTTGTCCCTTCGAACAAATTTCGTGCTCCATACTCACTTTAGTCGCTTTGCTCGTTCAATGATCATTTCTTGTAACGTTTGACTTTTGATTAATCAACGATCAATGAAACACGCGCGTGGTTGATCTCGACACGACGATTTTTCGGAACGAACGTTCCGCGAGATCTCCAGCGACCTGTTTATCCGTTCTTGAGGATGCAATTCAGGGTAGCCGCATTGCGCCACCCCCTACTATCAGTCAGGGCTGCTTATAAAAGGTACGCTTGTAATTTTCGTTCCGCGACGCGGTGCACTCTGTGGTTTCCGGCTAGCCGGAAGACGGAACACCGGAAGCACCGTCGTCACGCTCTTCTTGACCGTTAAATTCTGTTACGTAACGATGCTGCCTTCGAGCGTCGCCCCTTCCCCTTATTTATACTTCCAGCGAGACGTCTCAGCTTTCGTTTGCGGATGTATTTTTCATGGAACGATCGCGCATGGTAAATTCATCCAGTCACTGCTGCTCGAACGTACGTTAAATGTTACTTTTGGTGGAAATTTGGAACAATTTTAGCGAGATAAAATGTTTGAGATTACGCTTGATATTTAGTGTATGTACTTACATACAGGTAAGATTGAATGTTTTCTATCTATTTTGTGTGGGTTTTACAGTTTTGTTATTCGCTCACAAAATAGAAGCACAATATAAGTAATACCAAGAAAAACTTTTTGTCATTTCTCTAGACAGTTCAAATTCGCGAAGATAGTCATTTGGCTTTCAAATAGCTCGAGCAGTAGCTTTAAAAAAATTTTGTACACGTACTAATTATTTAAGCTCAAGTACGTTAAATTTTACGTTATTTAATACTGTTTTTATTTAACTATCAAAATTTGATGTTACGAATAATAAAAAACCTGATAAACAATATGTTTCATTGAGAAACAACAGACGCAATTGTGTATTATTATCATGAATATGACAAAACGAGTAATTACATTTCAGTAAAGTAATTTTTAAATTGCCACTCGCCGCATGTTCTAATTTTTATTAAACAAGTATCTTATGACTTTCATACAAACTTTGAAATTGGTTCAAAAAGTTAAACAGATATAATCATGCCAATCGTGTTTTATAGTAAATAAATTCACACAACGCGTGCAATATAAATATAAAACTCTCATAAATAGTTAAATTCAAAACCACTGCAATGGCACTAACGATGAAAAATCCTACGTGGCATCTTCTTAAAAAAGAATCTCGCGAAAATGTACCCCATAAACGCGCGCGATATAGAATTTTAGTATTCCGTTGGAAAAAATGACGAAGAGAAACAGAGAGAGAGAGAGAGAGAGAGAGAGAGAGAGGGGAAAGGATTGAGAGAAAATGGTAACAACGCGGCCGAATCTGTTAGCCTAGTTCTTTGATCTACGAGGCGGATGTAGTAGTAGCATTCAGCTGCAACGGCGTGAAAAGTCTCTCGTTTTCCACGCTGGCTTCCACTCTGGCGCTGCGTTTGTATGTGTGTGTGTACACAGGGTGTCCCTTGCAACTGGAACAAGCTGTACAAGTTTCAGTACAAGTTACAATCGAAAATAGAAAGAAAATATTATTAATTAAAACTGACGAGGATTCACTGAATATTCTGAAACAGTTCTTTAAGTTTAACGGAGTGTGGAAATAATTTTTGTGCATTGATGCCTGATGGAAAAATGCAATTGCGTATTTTTCTTAAATAAATCTCTGTATCTATGATAGTGTCAGTCTTTCAATTTCTACAGAAAATTGTCGACACATTTTTGGTCTAAATGGTTCAGAAGATATTACAGTTGAATGTTTGCTGAGTTATTTGAGTGCGTCTGCAGATGTCATGAAACTCTTGCGCTATAACAAGTGTTTGACCGAGAATAACACTGTACGAGCGTGTTTACGAATATCGTAATACATCATGGCGTAACTATTCCTGCAAATACACCGAAATTATTTAGCAAACTTTAAATTGTAACAATTTTTAAAACGATTACTTAAAGGAAAGCGCGTTAACGCTCTTTTTATAGAAATTGAAAAATTGCACCAACTGCCGAATCCATAAGTGTCCATTTAAAACGAAGATACAATTGCATCCTTTCAGAAATATCAGTGCATGTAAAAATACATCAAGTTATTTGCAGATCGTGCTTCATTGAATACCATTTATTTTTAATTTATAACACGTTTTCTTATCTTTAATCGTTTGGGGGGTACAGCATTTTCCAGTTGCGCGGAGACACCCTGTATGTGCGCACAGCTTCGTTTCCACCCTACCGTGGTCCTGAGCGTTTCTCGGTGAACCAGCCCCCACCATCAGATCGCGGTGTATCGAACGGTCTATGACGTCATTGAACTTTCTGTGACGTCATGCCGGTGGTTCTCAACCATCTGAAAATTCAGAGTAAACTCTCTCGTATCTGGTCCCGCTCTAACCCTCTGTAACCCGAATCTCTTCAGTTGATAATCGGTTGAAAATGAGATTAGACTTAAAAATATATTAACTCATAACTTCAAAGCTACGCAACGCGATAGATTACAGAGACAAATTGTGATTTACCTGTACTAGCAATGGATCTCGATGATAAAACAGTCAACAACGACGTTGCATAGTAACGTCAGTGGCACTGAAAATTGGCTCCATGACGCAATGTTCTTTACGCGTCGTTATTGTTAGAAGTTTTCATTTCAAACGTTACTTACGTTTATTCATTCACAAGTGATGCTGTTTATTTGATTAGAATTTTTTACCCGTTAAGGGTAAAATACAACTATATAGTTCACTATTCAGCTGACTAGCAGGTTAACAAATTGCCGATCGGACTTTTCCCAATGGCCAGGTATTTATTGCAACTGCGGGATACCTCGTCAACTATCCGAAACTTAAATGTTAAATCAGGCTAAAGCGTGGATAGCGAGCAAATCAATCAGTTGTCTCTTTCTGCAATATCGCGTTTGTTTTATTTACTCAGTCAGTCGATCAGATGCAAGTAGTTGAAATCATTCAAAACCTTTCGTGTCTGCTGCTTGCATTTTTTCCCGGAGGTAGTCAGCGACGTCGCGATCTAGATCTGTTCACTGTGTTCTTACCCTAAGAGCGAGTCTACTTTTCGTGCCGCGTGTCATCGACCAATCGTCTTGTTCGATAACTCTGCACGATACGAACTATATTAAATACGAAACAGTATAGTCGAACCGAGATTAAATAAGATCGATTGAACGTCTCGAAAAGAACGAAGAAGCAACGTTTGAGCACCGGCGACGAAGACATCAATTTTGGAGGATGACTGTTGTCACTGAGACTATTAAACCTAGATTGATGCCCTATAGAGGGGCCACAATTTCGTGGTAATGGGTTTGTGAAGAATACATACGCGCGAGATGATGGCGTGTTTGCCGAAAGCGACTATTCTCCTCTTTGACGATTACGTATTAATTAATCACTTAATGAAGAACAGAAACACGTAAGTGAACAATATCGTTGGCACGCCAAAGTCCCTTCCTCACGTAAACGTATAGACTGCGTAGATTTTTATGCGGATTCGTGTCTTTGAAAAAAAAGAAGTTTAGAAAGACAGACCTTCAGTTAAAAATCGTACCAAATATACTATATATTATATATACATATATATATATATACACACACACACACATACATATATACATATATTATTATATATACTATATTATGCGCATCCTCTGTTCAATTTTCTGTAATTATATTCAATTCTCTATTTTAAGAATTTAATTAATTACGAGATTGATGGTATTTCTAGAAGTTGAAATACACTGTATTCAACTACAACCGTGAGTTTCAATTCGCCATGCAGAGTGACTGATTGATTGACGAAAGTGAAATATAGGGAATTTCCATCTTGCCAGGCGACTCGACAAGGATACACACAGACGACATCCTTGAATCGTAGCCAGCATCCTACAAGCACAGCGATTTTTTGTGACGTTTGACCCGCTTCTATTGGATGAGCGTGACGTCACCGTGGGGAATGTCAGATCAATGGTCCCTAGGGGTTGGTGGCACTGCTTTGCCACCTTTATGTTCTTCGTGTTTCGTTTGGCCTTCGCTTCTGGTAAACACACGCGCGCAAACACTACCCACACGAATTTTTTTTCACGAAGATTATCAAGAATAACGACACGTGTGTATATATATATATGTCGCAAACTCTCACACAGTTCTGGTTCACAGTTATTCTAATTTCTACCTCGCACATCTGCGAAACCGACACGCTCGACAGCTTGAGCCACTCGTTTGTCAGATCGATTAATCCCGCGAAATGCAAGCTAGGGAAGATAAAATAGAATACGGTCTGTTTTAAAATTCCTTTTGAAATTTGAGCTCGTACGAATGTTGCAGAATGTATTATATGTATCAGGCGTAGGCGATGAAATGCGATGGAATCCTTGGGAAATAAATTATTTATTCATCATGGCGCTGTGAAAGAAATTTATTTTATGATTATTAAATATGATAATTAAATTGATTACTGAAGTTAAAGTTAAATATTAAGGAAACGATTAAAGCAGTTATTATTAATTACCAAAGGAAATTATTTTAAATACAAAAAAAGTTAAGCATCGATGAAATGCTGAAATTTTTCAAAAAAATTCGAAACAACCTGCAAACAACTTTTCCCTATACTCGTGTTCAAAACCACTGCGTATTAATTTTTCACCAAACGCATTTCTAACAAATTTCAAATTGCTTTCGAACATATGCCATACAATCATTCTCAAATCTCAAGATACACTAGAGAAAAGTTCAAATGGTTACTCGAATACTTTTGCGAACCACTGCACGCGATGCCATCGATAAAACTTACCTTTTCTCGTCAAATAAGTCCGAAAGAGAAAACGACACTGTCCAATTCCCTTTTCCCATCGAGTTGCAAAGCGTGCACCGGCCGACGAACAATCCAAGAAGATAAAGGGAAAAGAAACAGAAGAAGAAGAAGAAGGAGTAGTGCACTCTGGAGAGGTCCTTGCAGCGAACGAGAGAGAAAGAGAGGATTAAATTGCTTGTTTCTGGCAGCTTGGCGCGCGGGAGCAGTAACACGTTGGATTTTCAGAGATATTATTACGTAACGACACTCTTTTACCCCTGTGCTTAGGTGCACAAGAACCTCCGGGCACTTTTGTTCGGAGGCCTCGTTATTTCGAGGGGACGTCAGAAACTCGTACTCGTTACCAGGCCGTGCATTGAAACGCGACACATAAACCCGGACACGGATTCACGGATCTTCTCTTCTTTTCTCTCTTTTCTTCGTTTTTCCAGCTCGCGATCCCTCCTTCTCTACCTACTTTTGCCCGCTTTAATCCTCGGGTGTTCGGGTTAAAAGCAACGGCTGGCCGATTCCAAGACAATGCCAGTTCTACGATTCCGACGTTCAATGGAATCAGCGAATCAAAGTAACTGGCAATCTCCTGGACCGGCTGTGCGAGGGCGTATATTCGACGTGACCTTTTCCCTGGCTCGGGATCAGCGCTGAGTTTTGTTCGAGCAACGCGATAGAATCCACGAGTCGGAGTTACGTCGCGATGCTATAGCACGATTAAACAGATAACATTTGAGGGAAAATTGTAATTAGCAGGAAACACGGGGGTGAGAGAATTTCCACGATGAAAATGCGAACTGTACGATTTCAAGATTGAAGTTTCAGCCCTTTGGGTTCCACTTTTTGTTTTTTTGTTACATATATTAATTTTGTAATATTCTTTACATTTTAGACACGTGGGAGTAAAAAGTACCTTAAAGTTTAGAAAGTAAAGTAACTTTCTGGACGGTTTTTTAAAACTGGCCCGAAGAAGCATCAGTTTTGGAAAATTCGTGAATAATAACTGGGGTGTGACATTCGACGACAAGTTAGATAACAAGTAGCAAGTTGTTTGCGAGAATCAACATACCAACATCTAAAATACCAATATACTATTGGAATTTCGACTGAACGTAATTCTACTCGATATCATTATCAAGAAGTTTACAGTTTTTTAAAACTTTCTATTTTAAAGCTTTGTTTGGGGCGTACGTAACCCATTAGAATTGAAAGCGTTGATGTGTTTTTCATCAAACGACATTGTAATGAATATACAATTGGCTCTTGTGATAAATACGCAATTAGTCGCAATCATTCGATGTCGGGACGAAGAATTGAACTCGCAATTATTTAATTACAAGAACCACGAATTAACATGCGCACCTAATACGTAATTCGATAAAATTTGAAGAAATTTTAATACTCGCATTTACAACATTATCATCTAAAAATGATCTAGAGAAAGACGCAGGATATGCAGGATATACTTCTTGTACCACTTTTGTACACAAACTGTTCTTCAGCCGGGATCATTTATTTTCTCGGGACTCTTCAAGGCTGACTGCAAGCAGGTGTTCTTTGATAAATTGTCGTTTGAATTATTGAAACGGTGCATGCAACATCTCCAACGTTTTCTCGGTGGACCGAACGTGTGCTCCGTATATACCACAATTTCGAGTCCGGGTGCTCATCAATGAACAGGCACGACTGGTTAATTAAACGATGGTTAATTAACCAGTCGCCACCGCGTCTTGAATTATCATACACTTGAATGCTAAATAAAGGAGCGACCTGATTCCATCCTCCACGGAGGGAATCAGCGAAAAACCGGTGACCACGGAAGATAGAAGCTAGGCCAGTGAACAAAGAACAGAAAGACATTGGCGTGGTCTCTTTCACGTGCGGGGAAATAATCAAGCGCCTGGTGAAAAGAGCTCGGACGCTTATCTGCGTCGATCCCAGAGTTCACTAACCCTAATATCGCACCGGTACGTTCGCGAGCGAGATGGAACTCGTTTTCCAAAGGTAGGCAGGGAAGTGCAAAGATAGAGGGTGACAGAGGATAAAGATAAAAGTGGGAGAAAAAAAGAGATGGGCGGAGAAGAAGAGAGGTTGAGAGAGCCAGGTGGAAAAGGGAACCGAAGAATAGACCGACATCAGCAGATCTACCAAACAGTCATGCGTTGTGGGTATGCGAGAGCAGCGTGCTTGCGGGGGTTTGCGGGAGAAGGAAGAGCGCAGATTCCGTCGTTTCTTCCCGGGTGGTTCCATCCCTCCTCCCTTTATCGATCCTTCTCCAGCAGAGCGGTAGCGCAACATCGTCGCTAGGAATCAGCAACGGGGACCATGTACCACCTCAGTGGATACCCGGCCACTATGCCGGCAGAACTGTCTTCGATCCTGCCGTTTTACGTGCATTGCGTCATGCACACCCTCGATTGTACAGTCACGCTGATCGTGGACAACCACGTACAACGACTGATTATATGATTCACTTTACTGGTGGTTGGTTCGAAGATCGATTGGTAGAATGTTGCAGGAAAAATTGTACTCGACGATTTGATGATGATAATGTACGAGATATTATTCTGAAAATCTCTTGTGGATTATGACGAAGATTCGTCAACAGATTCTTGTACTTGTTGTGTATGAATTTAATAGTTTAAAGCTTGTAACAATATATTTCACCTATTTGAAGCATCATACTCCTAGTTTCGTAGTTAATTAATGCCCAACTTTATTCTTTGTCACGCTACATTTTTATCACTTGAACAAAAATAGCAATAGAGTTAACACAATTACGATATCTGCTCAATCCTCTAATTATCCTCGGAATTTATAAATTGTAAGTTATAAATTCAACGAAAACCTTCTACGATAAATTCCAGTAGATTCGGCAAAATTCTTAGCCTTCTTTCTACCTTAGCATCTGTTACACAGGTTAACGTACTGCGACAGTAACAAATTTGCCATTAACCTCTCACAATGAATTTCAATGGATTCGACAAACACCTCCTCACGCTGCTTCGGGATGAATCTATCGTACACCGTCTACAACAAATTCCAAACAAAGTCTTCCAGCAATAAATTTCCAGTAGGCTCGACGAAATCCCCCAACGCCGCCTCGCGGTACCGTCCAGGCAGAATCCATTATACAGGTTAAACATCCTCCCCGAGTCTCCCAACATTTAGCTTATAAATCTACAATAAATTCCAGCAGCTCAAACGAAATTTCCCACAGAGTGTCCCCCCTCCAAGCGAAACCTGCTCGCGGAACCTGGAATGGAGCCAGAAGCCTGCAACACACGAGCCAAACACCGACGAAGGCACTCGTAGCGGTGGAAAAAGCGTTCGCACAGGTAGAACCCGGTACGATGTTGGATGCGCAGTGCACGGATGCGCGTCGGAACCGCGGCTCGCGGAGGATCGTGAGAGCGAGAGCGCGTACGTAGTTACAACCGTGCTGCGGCTCGTACGCGCAGGCGGTCGAAGTTCCTCGAAGACCGCCAAAAAGTATCGAGGGTTGCTGGCGGAGAGCGGCGATCGACGACGGATGGGACCGAAGCGCGGCGAACAGCCACGAGCCAGAGCCGTTGCGCGGTTTGCCTCGTTGTAGGCGCGCAGTGCAGCCGCCGGTGGAAGTAGCCTCGCAGTCGCTGCTCGGCGACGTTTCAGCTGAGCTGAGCGCCACGAGGAACGTCTCGTGTCGCCCGGCGCTCTGGCGTTCGTGCTCTCACCCTTCTCGTGCTTTTTCCGCTCGTGCTCTTTTCTCGCCGCCTTTTCATTCACCGTGCACGCGTACACGTGCCCGATCGAATTCCGAGTCCCGGTGGACAACCATCGTCTGGCGCGATCCACCATCGCAACGAAACCGAGACTACCGATCACGACGTAAGTGCTTTGTGACAACGGTGTTGTTGCTTAGATACATAGTCCCGTATTTCTTTTCCTCCCGCTGTGGCACGGTGCTGATATTGATATTCGAGCCGAGTTCTTTGTCGTTCTTTGTACGTAAAACATTCGGGTGAATCTTTTTCGGTGGGGTTGCTGTTGGATTGAACGACGAATCGGGGATTGGGTTTGTCGAGTGCGTCGACGGCGAAAGATGGTAAGGTTAAGTTCAAGAGGTAGATTTGTGTCAGTGTTTGGAAAGGATTCGCGGTTCTTTCTGTCGCGTCGATGTGCTGTCGCTTGGTGCCCTCGGCCAATCGCTGGTTGTGTTTACATATGCCGTCGAATCGGCTGGCTCTCTGCTGGCTATCCTTGACGATGAACGGCCTTCCTAACTTCGTCGAATAAATTCGCAGCGGGTTAGAAGCGTGCCGAGCTTAATCGGGCAAACATTTCCTGGATACGATACGATCGCGTTATACTATCAAATCTCGGCGAATGCCTCCATTTTATCAGACAAATAATCAGTGTTATTGTCGCAATTCAAACGGGAAACTAAAGAATCGAGACGTGCAAAAACGTATAAAAATTCTTTCCAGCTCGTGACGTTCCAACAACGTAAAAAGAATGTAAATGTCGCAGCGGAAAGTTCTGGTTAAGTTGTTTACCCGTTTGTTTAATTAAAATCTCGCGCATAATGCGATAAAATTGTATACGAAACCACCGCGTTATTTCTGTCGGCCCAACCCCTTTCAGCTGGTCTAAAGTTACACGTTCGCTGCAATTCGATAACACTAGGCTGGCGTACTCGAATCGTTAATGATACTACAATGGAGTCTAATGAATGGTCGATCCGGTATTCTATTCGATCGTGTCATTGAGCAAAAAACCGTATCGTCAAGTGACCAAGTAAAAAAAGAAAAAGGAAAAACTATTAAAATCAAAATATCAACTCCTTGCATGTGTGTGTGTGTGTGTGTGTGTGTGTGTGTGTGTGTGTGTTCTCTCTCATTCTCTGTCTGTCACGGCATCAGGTTTCGCGCGGAGTCACGTGAGGGATGAGGAAAAGTGTGGGCAGATCGATTCTAATCGTGCAACACACGGCACAATCGAAGCCGAAGCGAACAGTGAATAACAGAGGGTGGAAAACTAGTATAAAAATAGAAGCGAGAGCCACAGGACGTGTACTTGGCCGTGTAGCCTATGCGATACGATGTTATCCTGCCGCGGTGGGTGTCCTTGTTCTTGCGACCGCCATTACGACATGTCAAGGCGAGACGCATATGTACGTGTAATATTAGATCCCGTACGATAATCGTTGTGATAATAGCGTAATAATTTCTAGCCGCATGGTTGTTCGACCGCTCATCGACATTATCTTCCTCCTCTCGTTTTTTTTCTTCTTTCGTCCTTTTCTTTGGACTTTTCATGAGAATTTGTCTGTAAGAATTTGTGAATTTTTATAGAATTTTTGTATGTATATTATATAGATTTTTTTTCTTTGGAAGTTCCGTGGAAATTTATCTGTAAAAATTCCATCTGTGCGTTTTCGTGGAATTGTACATATCAAATTGTAACGTAAAATGTTTCATTTTTAGGAGTTTATATTGGATATAATTTCATTTTTAGGTGTTTATATTGGATATATCTTTCATTCTGAGAAAAGTGCGATTAATTTTGTAATATTTAGAGTATAGGTGTACATGTATGAAGTAAAGAATTCTTAGTTTTGGAGTAATATATTTACATTTACATATACAAGTAAAAAGAAACAAAAAGGAGAGAAAAGATAAGTGATATTGAAAAATAGTTGAAATATTCATATGATAATAGTAATTTTCTCGGTAGTTTCTTTTAACTTTTCTCATTTTTTAAATTGTAATAACAATAGTCTAATAATTTTCTAGAATATAATTTAATTGGTCTTTACACTATCCTCTACATTCTATCCATATTTCTTCCAGTTTGATACATCGATTATACATGTATTTACCGTGTCTTATTCAATTATTACAATGACAACGTAATAATTTCTTGAAGCATTTTCAATAATTTTTCTAATTTTTTTTACATTTTTACAATATTGTACATATTTATTGCTTCCAATTCCTCAACTACGATCAAAATAGTATAATAATTTTTCGGAGTAAAAAATATTATATTTTTTCAGTTAATTTCAGTTATTTTAGAGAAAGTAATCTTTCTTTCTCTCCCTCCTCTCCTTTCTCTCCTATCTTCTTTCGTTCCTTTTCCTCAATTTCCACACGGACCCACAGAATTCCATGCTCAGCAGATTCTCACAGAACTGCGTATTCAGGAAATTTTTTGCCGGACGAAAAAGGCGGAAATTGCACAGAGACGCAATATCCGCGTAGCCGTGGCTCGTCGTCGAATTTTTTTGGAGCCGGTCGCGGTGAAAAAAACTGGCGGAATAACCTTGCCCTTGCCTAGAAAAACAACGAATCCCCAAGGTGGCATGCGTTTCTACGGTGTCGGGTACACAACGTCAGTCGATATATCGACTCATTTCCGATAATGTATTGCCAGTCGACGCGATAACACGTACAAAGCCACACTTAGCTTATGTTACAGACACAGGGAACGCCGAAGATATCTTTTCTCGAAAACGTATCGAATTTCTTACTTTTTTGCCTGCCCTCGCGATGCCACACTTCATGTACCGAGCTTTTTTTATGGCTTCAGTTCAATTGCTAGTAGAACAATGCGCGCTCTATTTGATACGTTTTCTTATCTTGAAGCAACAGTATCGAATTTCACATTTGTACGCTTATATTGTATTTGTATCGTATTTCTTTCTCCTTTGTGACATCTGCCGACTTGGAGTAGTTTTATAGTTTAGAATTTAGAGTTTAGAGACACGAATAAAGTAGAGAGTAGTATTTGTGACTCTACAGGGAATGCGACTTATAGATAGATTCAGTTGAATTAGTTGGTTTTTATTGATATTGGAACTATCGAACTTTAATAACATATATTTTATATTTATAATGTTACATACTATCTTTCAAAAGTCATGGGATTTCAAAATTGGATTAAATAAAAAATTGACATTTATTTGATTAAGATAATACGTATACATTACTGATATATTAATAATTTTACTGAGACGCAATTTGAAATTCATTATCAATATGAAAATAAACCTACAAGACGAATTTCTCTTTATTAAAGCTAATAATATTATAGATTGTGTCTAGATAATAGTTTTAATAGTTTAACTATGAATATGAATAACATACAGAAAAAATATATAAAGTAAGAATCACAAGAATCTCAATTTGCATAAATATTCGTTTAAATTTACTAATTACGTGTACTGATTTACGTTATGAGATTTGAAAGATCCTCTCTGTAAGATCCATGTAGTAAGATCTGTAAGATCCACATATTTTCTATTGTTGAGTAACTGGAAGTAGAACAAAAGGAATTGTAGGTATTCCTTGCTCAGCCCTTGTGTGTGTCTTTGATCTACTTTCTTCATTCTTGGAATTCCTCTTTGATATCCTTGCACTATTTTTTTTATGGCTGGAATTCCATTTCATTTCCTTCTACTGCTCAATTCTTTTTTACTGATGAAATTCTTTCTTCCATGTTCTCGCACTATTTTATATATGTGAAGTTCCTGCTTCTTTCTTTTCTTATGTTCTTCCATTTCATTTTCTTTTTTATTGCCAGAATTCTTGAAGAAACGTTCTTGTTTTACATTTGCAATTCCCCTTTTAAAGCGTAGTTCTCTTTTATCGCTGAAATTCTTGTTAGCATGCACTGTTGTTTCTACGTCTAGAATTTCTTTTTTAATTTCATTTCTTTATTTTTCAATGAAATCTTATTTTTCGTGTTTTTACTATCTCTTGTTTATTCTTCTAATAAATTTATTCATTCAATTTTCTATTGTTCTTTTATAAAATTTATTCCTTTAATTGATTATTTACTAATAATTTATTCTTTTTTATCATTCTTATAGTCATTAAAATTTTATTATCTTTTTTATTTCTTTCTTTTCTCTTTCTTCAGAGATATAAATTATAAAAATTATAAAAATCTGTAATCCATTTATGATGCTTCTCTGCATTTTGAAAAGAGTAACGATTACGAACATTCATTATTTGTGAAAATTTATCTTCTGATGATAAATAAGTCCCTGAAAATAAAAATTTTGTTGAGAGGTTTCCTATTTTTAAAAAATTTAACATCAATCCGTTCTTCTATATGTTTCTACTGAAATTAAGAAATTAATGAAAAGAAAATTGGAGTTGATCACTTTGATTTCCAACCACCCCCTAATATCTTAGCCTTTAAGCTCCATTAAAACATATAACTATCAGTGTTGTTGAATCAATCGATAATACCGTGACTCGACGGTATTACATTACAGTTCTGAATTTCAAGATATCACGAAGATCTCTATAATCGTGCCACCAGAGATGGAGACAGAGTCTCGCAGCATCTCAAGTGCAAATTACAACGAACAAGGGGTGCATGACCTAGCGACGGGTGGCGTAACAGCTCGCGTATTTCTAGAGCAGTTGGTTAAGAATAGCGCGGCAAGTAGACGGCTGAATTAAATATAGCCGGTGAATGACCGGCTAGCATATTACAAAATTTCATTGAAGTCACGGAAATCCGTCAGATTATTGTCCAGTCGATAGACAGATTCTCTCGAACCGGCGAAATAATACGTTGTCGAATCAATGATACATTCGATGATCAGATCATCGTACGTGATGTGTTACAATTTCACAAGTGTGTGAAATTAATTGGAATTTTGCGACTTTATGGTATAAAAATGTTGTTAAATAATAGTTATTAGATGCAGATTGTGACCACTGTCTTGCGTGACCAATTGCTTTCAGTCTGAAACGAATTATGAACTAATATTCAACCACTTATTTCCAATATTTCAAGGGAATTGTAAACATTTAAAAATTGCAAGAATTCTTTAAATAATTTAACATATTAAGAGTATTATTAAAATAAATTATTAAGAATTGCGAATAAATTTTCACTAAGATAAATTAATTTCGACGAATGGTACTAAATTTTCTGTTAGAAATGTTGAATATTTCGACAACAGTTAGGAAAAACATTGATACTTGTACTAAATAATTCTGACGAGAAATTTCAAATTCTTTTTCCAATGATCAAAGCGTTACAAAGGAAAAGGCTAAGTATTTTTTTTTTTTTTTTTTTTTTTTCTTTTTTTCCTCCTCTCGTTCTGATCACCTACAGAGAGCTAGTTTCGTTGCACGTGTTCCAGGAAGACATTAACAAGGATTATAAATATCGGGAAACGAGTGAAGAAATACGGATGACAAGGGACGTGGCACTGTAAAAAACGATTTGATGGAAAACCAATACCCAATAGTCATCTCCCG
>KQ435711.1:2397374-2416499 GCA_001276565.1 Melipona quadrifasciata
AAAATCATGAATATGCATAAACCCGCGCGATCTAATTATCAGAAACGGAGAAACTAGGCTGACGATCCAATGCAATTCAACCTGGTTCGATTTCTTTCGTGCTTGGAAGTGACTGCGCCCATTTCCCACGAAACGAACGTGGAAAAAAGCTCTGACGATGAAAAAGAGGGAAAAGAGGCATTGTCTTGCGTGGATGCCCGAACCACGTTGCATCGCAACTATCCACGGCTCTCTGTGGTTGACAAAATGAAGGAAGAAGCCAGCCGCCAGCTTTATAGAAACGTCTCTTTGTTGTCTCGACGAATTGGAACGTCTCCGATACCAACAGGATACGTTCGAGTTTCACATAGAGAACTTTTGATTTCCTTGATATTTCTCGATACAGGAAGCGGGGAAGATTTATTGAAATTGAATCGAAATTTGTTTCTTTTTTTTTTATTTTATGTCTTCAGAAATATCTATCGTAACTACGTGTAAATAATAACTATAGATCAACTGAAATACAACAGTAATTATTGATTCAATGTGATATGACTAATATATAAATAATACAATATAATATAACAAATAACATAGAAACACATTCGTGGAATTAAAGTTAAAAGTTAAAACTTCAAATATCGTGTCAATAGTAATTCAAAAAAATTCGACAATTTTGAGAGTTCGTATATTTCAAAGATTGAAGGATTTTTGACATAAAATAAAATAAAATTACAGTCATCGCTCTTCTTATTTATAAACATCTTGTAAAAGTCATGAAATTTTTTTAATTTTCTTGATCATCCAGTAAAATGACTAATCATTTTTTCTTTCAAAGACTGAAGGATTTTTAACATAAAATAAAATTACAGTCATCGCTCTTCTTATTTATAAATCTTGTAAATCTTGTAAAATGCATGAAATTTTTTTGATTTTCTTGATCATTCAGTAAAATGACTAATCATTCTTTCTTTCAAAGACTGAAGGATTTTTAACATAAAATAAAATTACAGTCACCGTTCTTCTTATTTATAAACATCTTGTAAAAGTCACGAAATTTTTTTAATTTTCTTGATCATCCAGTAAAATGACTAATCATTCTTTCTTTCAAAGATTGAAGGATTTTTTGATATACATACATATTTATTTATATCGTCGGACAAAATTATATATAGGTATTTCTCTTGTGATTTATAAAATTTTCTTCCAAAAGGCTGGACAGTTTTTGAATATATCTGGTCCAGTAAAATCACAGCTAGCGAAGGAAAAAGCTCGATGCGGTATTGGAGATCAGCCAGCTTCCCTCTTCTTTTTTCTTCTTCTCACGTTTTTGGTCCTTATTGTGCTTCCGTAGCCGACTTATGAAATGTTTAACGCAATTACCTTCCCGCCCGGAGCAGTCTTCTTCTGCAACCTTTATCGATTGTCTAAAAATAAGAAATGAGAAGGCGCCCTTGGAATTTCCATATTTCGAGGGTGCCTCAGAAATAACAATGAAATTGCAGGCCATTTCGCCTCATGTTGCCGTTCGTGGTCGCAAAAGAGGGAAACTGCGCCTTCGATGGCACACACAGTGAACCTTATCGTAATTTTTCATTGATAACGTGAATCATTGACTAATTCTGGATCTTTTCTGTATATCTACATATCTATCAGTGTTTTTTATTTCTTTCTGTGGTCATCTTTTGCCAGAATACTTTTACCATTTTCTTGAGCTCTCTCGCGAAATAATTTCTTAATTAACAACAAATATTAGCAAACATCGAGGAATTGCAGGTTACAAAATTTAATTTCTAAACTTCACTCGTCACTGTAAATAATTCGACTGTGCAAGAGAGCTCTGGCAGTTTTTCTCTCCTTCTTCTCCGATCTTCGTACGTATCTTTCATTCCTAGCGCGGTTGAACTTTTAATTTCCTTTTCATTCGAATTTTATTCCGTATTTGATTTGTTCATATAACGTCTCCTGCCATTTTTGCAGGCCATTTCCTTTCGCAGAGAGGAAAAGAAATTATTCCATAATGTTTCTCGTCGTTTCCGCAGTAGTCTAGAAATCGCACTTTACAGTTTCTTCAATTTCATCCAGTAATTAGCTGCTTCGAATTTTCGCTTCTCTATGAGTTTTGAACTCAAAGAGTTCAAGTCTATTCGTCTGGTTCATCCAAACTTCTCGTCATTTCCCTATGTATCCAGTCGTGTTCCTCGCGAAAGGTTTCTGCGCGTTCGTTCTTAGATAAAATTGCCCTCTGACTCTGGAATCCACGGCAAATCCCATTAAGACGTCAGGCGTCCACCTGCAAGCTACCCGGATGCTGGGATGCCATTTTGGACATCGACTCGCGGAGAATCCGAAAGGATTTGTCACAGACTCGGCGTACAACATCCACGCTCTGTTATGCCCACAGACGACTAGATTGGAAGAAACAACAATTCGTCAATAGAAATTGGATTATAACTATATAAGACTGATATGGTGAAGTCGCGAGATGACGTTCCAACTCTAGTATGAACAATTATTTTTCTTTAATTTTTTTGACTTTTTGGTACAAATATCACGGAGTTGCACCGAACTTCTATTTTTGGACAGTTTTATTATATTATTACTATAGAAATTCATGGAAAAAATTGTATTATTGGATGCAAGACTACTTACGATATCTTTTCTTCATATCTAGTTTGATACCACTCATATTATTCTATAATGTATCAATGAATGAAAGAATATTTTGTAATATATCAATGAGTAAATGAAATTTCAATTATAAAATGGTGATATATAGAAAGAACGTATTCTTATTCGTTTGACATTTATAAAATGTTTGAAGAAAATATCGAAAGCAATATAATAATGAAAAATTAATTTCTTTCGTCGACTATTCATTGTACTATCGGAAGATTTCATTTTTCTGCTTTCTTGTAATAAATCTCTTCGCAATGAAATTTTAAAGACACAGCGATGAAGCTTGACACATGTGAGAAAGAACGCGAGCGACTTAACTTATTTCGTAGATCTACGTAGTCGAAGAGAAATAAAACGAAAAATTAATATTAGTATTGAAAATGTTAAATGAACGCAATTTTCTTTCGACATTAAAAAGTAGAACTTGACGATACAAATTGATTGAGAAGTACTGCATCCAACAAAAAGTTTTCTAGAAGCATGATAAATTTTCATGATATTTTCAACTTCTCGAAGTATAAAAGACGCGAGTCCGTACTGTACTGGTTGACGAGCCTCGACATGCTTCTCCGGATCACGCTCTCCAAATTGCACCCAGGTTGAACAGGTGTGCCGCCGTTTGGATAAAAGTCCGCGTGTCCCAGCGGACTCGGGAAACCAAAATTCCCGCCGTCAGTGTGAATCACGTCTACGAACATCGCGTCGCTCCTCGTCAGGTGTCCGTCGTTGCCCGTGTTCATGTAAAGGGGATAGGCCGCGTCCAATCCCGTGATCCTTCCAATCTTAAATTGAAATTGACAATCGATTTATTTTGGCTATGCGTCGCGCGTTTGAAACTTTTTCGATACCTTTCGCGGCGCAAGAGCTTTCCCCATGAAACCGGCGATCTCAGCCCCCAAACTGAAACCAATTACGTGCAAGTTGGCCAGGGACACGGCCCTCTGAGCGTCCAGCCAGTTCACCAGACGGGCGACCTGCGGTCCGACTGTTCTCGTGTTTCGAACTGCCGTCACGTACCACGGCAGTCCGGCCAGCTTGGCCCAGTCCACCAGGATCAGATTGTACTCGCCTCGTCTCAGATAAACTGAAAGACGTTCCGTAACTTTTGAAGGGGAGAACAGTTTTGCTGTTGAGGGAATTGGGAAATATGGGGTAGCAGTGAAGAATAATAGGAGATTAGAATTATTTCGGACCTTGAGATATTTTTGACTAAGAATTTAGAATCGCCTTCCTGTTTTCACTAATCTCGTTTTAAATACGCTAAAAAGTATCTAGCAATTTTTTTATAGTACGTTCTTTTTTGTAGGAAATCTTCAACCTTGGTGATATTCTTTCAAGTGAAAAGAATACTTGATTCGGGATGTCATGAAATATGTCGCATCTGGATATTAAATCAATACGCGAGTGTCATTTGATGCTAGTCTCTCAAGTAACACCTTGTGTCGGAAATCTTGTTCTTCTTCTCTATTTTATTTGCGTTTCTTCTTTCTGAGATCGACGAGTCAAAACGAATGATTCGATCAGACTTTGACTGTTCGTTTGTTTCTCACAAATTTTAGATTTCTATTCAAAGCAGATATTTATTAACGAAAGTCATTGTTTCCAGAAAAGTATAGCGTTCTTAGTACGCGCGTGCGTAGATTTTCCACAAAAGGGGGAAGCAGAGCGACTATCACTCAGCAGCGAAATTCAATTCAAGTTCAAGTGTGCTCTTTTCAGTCGCCATTTTCGGCACGAAAACGAGCACGCAAACGCCAGAAAGTTCTCGACGATTTGGAAACTTGTCTGTGGCCAGTAGGATGGAGTTGGTTCGTTGAATAGGGAGGAAAGCGAATGTCACAGTCGGGGGCGGAAATATGGATCGCGGGTGCACGGCGAAGTTTCCCATAGTGAAGGGCTGAACTTTGGAGAGATCCGTGATTCATCATCCTGTCAAAACGTCTTGCGATGGCTTCTCCACTTGATTCTTGTAACTACTAATGTCGTCAGCCTAGTTCTATCAGTTCCCGTCTACTGACTCTGTCTTGGCAAATCTGATAACATATAGATGTCTGTGTTCTCCGGTGTAGATTCGTTCAGAAATTCTACGTCTGCCAAAGGAACATTTCCGCGATCGACAGTGCTAAATGACTCGAAATTTAATTGTAACAACTCAAATGGTTATCCAAGTCGGAATCTGTTGAAATTCAATTTTTGAATTCTGGACGGAGTAATTAAGCTCGTTTGTATGGGCTGTTAATTTTTGTGTATTTATGAAAAATTTTCAAACGCGAAATCACAGAGAATATGTACGGTGTAGAAATATATGTAAAATGTCCAAAGTATAATTTCGCAATTGGTAAAAAATAGTCTTCTGCCAAGATTTTCCATTTTTTCAATTACAGAAATGACGCTGTGTCAATGTTTGATTTAATAATTTAGAAAATACCGTTATACTATGTGTTTTAGGTGCCGAAGAAATAAATGTTAAAAATTAAATATTAATCCTGCATTTAAAGTTATTTAAATTCGTGAGAATATTGCATAATTCGATAACATTATTTTTATTTTTCTACTTGCACGGAGCTTTAAAAATGACGAGTTTTGTGGATTTTGTTACTGTTAATTTTCTGAATTTAATTAAAAAATGACAAATTTGCTCGATCCACTGTATGCTTTATCGCAGTGAAAGTAAAATTTGTGATTTTTTTCTGAACCTTCAAACATAACATCTCGCGAATCTTTGAATCCCAAGATATAATTTAATCGGCGTAAGTTAATTTAATTTCACCTTAATAATAAGCAGGCACGCGTCACTGAACATTTCAGCACGGAACAGGTTAATCAAACGAGAAACTCCGTGAGATGAATGATTTAATTAAAAATGATTCGTGGTTATAGCACGTGAAGCTAGTAACTTGAAGAGTACCGTCTCTTATTGCCGTGGCACTTCCTGACGTCGCACTCTCGCTGTATCCGTGAATGAAAATTACTGTTGGATGCCTATCGTTGAAATAACTCTTCCGCAAGGAATACGGGTCTGAAATATTGTCCCGGAACGGGTGTCCCGCACGTTGGATTCCTCCTAATGCAAGAGAGAACAATAATTTTAGAATTTAGATAGAGTGTGACAGAGCATTTTTCATTTCGATTCTGCAATTGTTCCTTTCGTGACGATCCAGCCACTCGGTAATATGTATTCTGCGTATAATAATTTAATTGAATAATTCAGTTAACTTGATTAAAATTTGCGAATTTACGAAACCTGGTAATGAATGTTTCAATTTTTCACGCTCAAAATGAAAAATTTGCGAATTTGTAAAACCTGTTCACTAGTAGCTCTCTGTCGCTGTTAGAATTTGCGAAATTGTTAGTTAAAAAAAATTTTATCGCAAATAGATAGTTTTCAATAAAAGAGAGGTGTCCGTCGCCAATGTCCGGGATTTTAATGTTTTTCTAAAAGCGATGCTTGGAAATTGATCGTGGAACGTACCTGGTGAAAAGCAGGTACTCTATATCTCGATCAACGTCGATCGGACAGCAATAAGAACAGGTACCGGCTGGAAACGGTGTGACGAGCAGTGGATTCTCACCTGGTGACAGAAAACAAACCCAACTTGGAATGTTTATCGTTGCTCTTGCACGACGGCGCTTAGTCTCGACCAGTCGTCGTGATCTCTTCGTCGTTGAACCTCAAATTGGGCACGTCGATTCCACTTTACGATTCAGTCCTCAGGTCTCTTGTTCCCTCGAAGCTTCTCTTTCACCACATATTTTTGATTGAGTGACTTGTAAGAACGATTAAAACAGCGAAACACAATAGTCAGAAATTAACCATTTGGATTTGGAAGAATACGAAGGTCCATTTTCTTTTCGGAGTTCTTATACAGCTTCGTGTTTCGAATTTTCAAATTTTTATAAATTCACGTGTTTGCGGTTCTGCGAGCAATCTGAAGCTTTCTATTTAGATACTCTGACATTGTGCGAAATTATCACTTCGCATATCCACTGTAAAATTTCAAAGTACAAACAAGAACAGAAGCAGAGCATCTTTTATTACTTTTCATAAAATTTAGCAACAAATGGTAAATCTTGCGATAAAATAGGAATTTTAGATAGAAAGAAATATAATAGCAATTCGTTCAGCGTGTTATCATTATTATTACAGTAGTAATAATAGCATGAATTATAGTAATAAAACAGTAGTCACGAAAGTGCTTAATAATTGCAGCGTAAAATTAATATTATAATAGTGCTATAGTATAACGTCATTTATGAAAAGAAAACAGACATTTAACCCTTTGGATATTTAGTCTGTTAAAGTATGATCGACGTGAAAATAATTGGTTTAGTAATTATTAAATGTTCAAAGAGGATAACACATCATCGTTGAATAAATGGATCAAATGATGTATTATGCATATACTTGCATTTGATATAATATGATAACAACAATAATAATGATAATGATATAATGTGTAAAGATGAACACATACCAATCAATTTGTTCAATGAATTCTTTCCAACATTTCAATAAGTTTGCTCCTACCGCGACAGACGCCGAAACTCTTCGTCCGATGGAATCAAGGCGAATAATTTTATTGCACGTTCGCTATCCTTGCGAATAACGTGTCCCTCGGAAATTCAACGTTGAACTCGGATGAACATTCATCGTACGGCGCGGTCCGTCGCGATAAAAATTTAATCGCCAACGCGCACGACAGCGGATCACGCGACAGATCGGCTCGTAACGAAGACGGTCGTCGTTTGTCCTCGGCCGAAATTACGGACAGCGTCCTCGCGACGTGTAACTGACGCCCGGCGAAATTTACCAGGCCATAAACGCCGTTGCTGATTTACGTTCCGCTCGCGCGCAGAATTCCGGCTCGCAACGCTGCGCGCGGACGGCTCGCGTTTATGGTTTCCACTCGAGTATTAAACCGCACGGCACCGCGTCTGTCACCGTATCGCGGACACGACGTTTCCTTCCTTTCGCTTAATGAAACGGTGGTAGATTTTCGTCGGTGGATATGAGAAATTCATGGTCAGCGTGATTTAGTTAGTACACTGTTGAGTAGATGTTCGTTGATTAAGTACATACGTATGAAAGTAATGCAGCATTCGTTTCAGTATCGTCGAGCGAAGAATTTGTGAACTACGGTGGCCGATTTGGTTTGTCAAAAATACAAATGTCTAGGATGTGCGAAACAAATGGTACAGTGAAAGCAATTTGAATATACCGAATTTTGAATGTTATGATCTTTTAAATTTATAATCTGAGGCCAATTTATCCTGATAAAATTCAGACAATTGTGTGATTTCAAGAAGCTGTCTTCTTTATCTTTAGATATGTTTTCTTGGTAAAGTCTCGTTAATTTTGATGCTTTTTTTTGGTAGCATTACTGATACAAACTTTCGATGAAAAAATTTGCTTGGCACACGTGTGCACGGCAAAATTTTCAAGTTTAATTTTCTGCGTAATTTTTTAAAAAAAAATCTTACTTTCCCATTCAATTCCGAACGAGTCAAATTCAACTGGACATACTCGACAAATTTTCAAACTGAATTTTCTCGAGAACAGAGCCTTCGATAAAGAAAGAATGTTCCTCTTCCTCTTCGACTTAGTTTTGCACACAGAAACATCGTGCAATTAGCCGAATAAAATAGTAAGTTAATTACGGGCAACCGATAATTTCCCACAGAATCCGATATGCAGTGTTTCACGTCGACACAAAGATTTCTTCAACGACGGTGAAAGTGTTCGAAAGTGTAAATAGAAGTTAATCAACCGCAGGTATTATTGTAGCGCGACCATAAACAGAAGCGTGAAGAATCGAGCGAGACGGAATCGTTTCGAGGAAGCCAGACCGTCGCAATATCGATTAGTGTTCATTTAACAGGGTGGCTCGATAACCGTGATCTCGCTGTAACGCGAATTTATTCATCACCGTCATATCGCGACGATTAGGTTTCATTAATAATATATCGATATATAGGATTTTAATAATGGTATCTGAGAAAGCTAGCGCGCAGCACGCGCTAGTTAACACTGCTAATTTATGATAATGCGATTCTCGTTGAATCTGGTGCAGCTTGTTCCTAACACTTTTCGAAGTTCGTAGTGAAAGTACGTGTAACGTATTGTTGTTGATCGGTGAACAAACCTTGTAATTACTTTCCAAGAAGTTATCTATTTCAATGTGATGGTTGTAATTTCAGTTATAATTTAACAACTCCGGTTAAATTATAATTATATTTAAGAGAGTGATCATTCTTTTCTTCGAAGATTAAATTCACTTGAATATTAAATGATTACAATGATACTTGCGAAAGTAATTATTCTTGTGCTCGAAGGTATTTAATTTGAATATTGGATGATTGTAATATAAAAGCAGTTACCATTTAGTTAGTGCAATGTATTAATTTTTAATTGCATCGGCATCGAATCAATGTCCTTCTCTCCCATTCAAAAGTTAAAAGATTCGTCGAGTGAGAGAATAATAATTAAAAACGTCAACACTGCCTCTCGAAATTCAACTTACATGCTATTGCACAAAGTGTAAAATCGTCGCAACTATTGAAACACAATTTATGCAACGAAAAGACACCTACGTACTTTCGAGAAATGCTGTATTTCAGATAGAAGATACGATCCACGAATAAACAAATTTTTTGGCACGCACAAGGGGGGGGGGGGGAAATCTCCACGAACGTCGGAACCCTGTCCGTGAAGGGAAGCATTCAGAGATTTTGAACGAAAAAAGCTTTTAACGAAAATGGGTCGGCTTAGGTGATCCGCCGAAAATTTAAATAGCCGCCATTATTCGCCTCCTTCGTTCCGAATACGCGCGCATTACGAACTCGGCCTCACTTGGAACAAAGGAGGAAAAACGAGCATTTTCTGCTGCTGCTTTCACCAACGAAGTACCAAGAACTAATTAATTGCTTGTGAAATTAATCGATGAAAGAATTCACTTGCAACGATTTCGTTAAACGCGCGCGACGTTCTTCGTCAATAATGATTAAAAAAAAAAAAAAGAAATTAACGAAGCAAAATTATTAATAATTGAACGAATTGGTGATTACCTTTTCTGACGACGATTAGGCGACACAACAATGAAGTTAGAAGCAATGGCACCATGTCGATAAACGAGAAGCTGGAAGCGAAAGAAACTGTTTGAAAAACAAGATTCCCGTCGGCAGTAGGTGTAACAGCAAACTGACAGAAATCGAGAGTCGGGATCTGTAGCACCTCCGTTCGAGGATCTCGAGCATGACGCCAGTTTCTTTTTTCATCGATTTTAGACAATCCCTTCTGTTCTGGACCATTAATGTCCGTCGTATGATTCAAGGTAGTCAGGTTCCAGCCTCGAGTGTCGTTCCTTGGAATTGTTGTTTCGCTGCGGAACATTCTTGGATTGTTTTTTGGAATTTTTCTTGCAAGGACGCTCGTACGAGCGAATGTATATTTCAGGAATCTTCACTGTTGTTTTAGGATGGAAATAATCGAGATTTGTTGGGGGAAGCAAAAAACTTGGAAAATACTGCAGCTAAATGCATTAGAATGAGAAGAAAAATTTTGAAAAATATGGAAGATAATGACATCTTTAAAAGGAGCACAAAGAAATGAAATCTCGTGGAGTATTAAATATTATATTGTACAATAATGCTATAAAATATTATTTTACATAAAATATTTATTTTACATTTTGTATTTTATTTCTACTTATTTTATGTATTTTGTATTTTATTTCTACTTGTTTTACGTATGTGATATTTTGAATATTTTGAACATTCATTTTACATTTTGTATTTTATTTCCACTTATTTTATATATTTTGTATTTATTTCTACTTATTTATTATATTTATTTCTACTTATTTTATGTACGTGATATTTCGAACATTTATTTTACATTTTGTATTTTATTTCTACTCATTTTACTTACATTCTACTCTACGGTTCTATCCGGTTCTAATTGTAAAATCGATAATGCAATGCAATAGTTTAGATGTGTTGGTTGTTTCGCAAATATATCACTGGGAAATGTGAAAATATCTGCAAAGAGCATCGTTTGATCGATTTGCTATACGTGCTGCAACAATTGCCGAGAAAATCGGAAACAAATAAATTGCGGCCTAATCGAATGCTTGATGGACTTCTTGGCTCTGATGGAAACGATTGCAAATTCACTGGCGATCGACGCTGTATCGAATTGAAATTGCGCAATTTCCTCGCTGTAATTCCATTATCGCAACGACATAGGATTTTGAGCAGTTTAGCCAGTTGTAGTGATTACACGTTGCGAACTATACTTCTAGAAATGGCGAAACTAGCGGAAAGAACAATAACTAGCTATGAGATCAAGTGTACTGCGCAGAAGTTTCAATTTGATTATGAAGTTTCGAACGTTTCATACTTGCGAATATTTCGAACAAGTACTTTGATAAACTCGCTCATAAATCAACTTGTTATGCAAAATAAAATTATTTTATCTGATAATTTAGTAAAGTTGTTACCTTTTATTTTTCACAGAGTCGTAAAATTAATACTTTAACAATAATTTTTTACTTATTATGTTGACCTAGAAAAGATGGAGAAAAGATGGTGTATTTGTACATAACATCTCACATAAGTTATTCAGAAGCTAAATTGATCAACTCCATTTTCTGAAAATTTCACGTTTAACGTTTTAAAAAAAGGAAACAACTAATTTTCGCGTGGCTCGTTCTGTGTAATTTTTCACCCTTTAAAGTTTGAGTACTACTTTCGCAAGTTTCGATATTTCCTAATGTCAAGAATTTCAATGAAATTCCAACAAGAGTGTGTGTTACACATGCAGAAAAATAGAAAATAATATTTTTATAAACTCGATTTTTGCGCAGTTGATGCAGAAAAACGCACGATACATCAAAAGGAGAATACTTTTTACCGAGTGGAAAATTTTTAATAAATTTTCGACAGAATGAAACGAATCTCTATTCAACTCCAACACGAGCCAAATTCTTCGTATTAAAATTGACTTTAAATTAAAATCCCGAATACATTGGACTCGAGTTTATCAATACGATAGCGATAAATAAAGTGAAATTGAAACATGCAGAAAAATCTCGCTGTCGGCAAACCGGATATTAAAAATTGACTGGGACGAAATTTCCGGTACACGAATGGGGGACGATGTCGCTGCGTTATCGTTCTTGCAAAACAGGAACGTAAAACTCGACGGCGACTGTCGCAGAGGTTTTCATTCGATGTCGGATGATCCTGCTAGAGGACCGTCCGGTTGTTCCGCACGTACGTGTATCTGGGTCAGGGTGCTTTCCAGATATTAGGGGGATGATGCGCAAAATATCCCCACCACCGTGCAACATTGGTACAGCAACTTTTCACTGTGACGCACTAGCCGTGGACCATCTCGAATCACGGCTCGCCTAATTTTCTATTTAAACCACGCTACGGATCACCCCTTTCAATCGACCCTTTCAATCCCAACAGTTTTCCCTCTCTCTTTCTTCTTTCTTCTTTTTTTTTCTTTTTTTCTCCTTTTTGCTTTCTTCCCCTTTTTGGATTTAATTCAGACGATCGAGCCTTTTAGCAATTGAGTTGACGAATTGTTTCTATAAATTTTGTCTGTCGCAGAAAATACACTACAAACAATCGATCTACAAATTCTCAGCTTTTGTAATTATTAATAGAGAATTTGGGACAAATGAATTACTTGTTTTCGTAATAAATTTGTCACAAGAGAATGGTACGAATAATTGGTTGTGACAATAGTTAAATCATGTATCGTGAAACTTTTATCCATTTTATTTATTTTAACAACTCATTTTGCAATTTCCCCGTAGAGGCATAGTTTCCCAATAGCTAAAACGTAAGTTGCAATAGTAAAAGGAAACCGATAAAGATGTAACATCGATCGAGTTATAGTGGTCGTGCAATAATAGTACCGGAACTACTGTTAAAGTACTGTATCATAGTTTAACCTTCTGCGAAAATGTCCAACCTTTCAACTGGTCTGTTCGAGAGGGAAAAAATCAATTCCTCGTTTATTATTAACCTGTTACATTGTATAAAATCTCTGCCGACAAATGCGTGGATTTCTAATGAAATCTCTGTCAACAAATATAAATTATTGTTGTTTCAGGACAAGCTGCTAACGAAGCTGGAAAAGAACGAGCCGGAATTGGCGTCCTCTCAGGAAGACGAGGTGAGTGAACGATTTCCTTCAATTGCAACTGAACGTGTTCTTAGACTGTAACAGCAGAGTGTGCAATTAATTCGGTGTTTCAAAATAATGTATTTATTTTTTGAATATTTCCTTACTTTAACGAACAATTTTATTTTGCGAAAATTCCACTTGTCTTGTAGTTGAAGATACTTACTGTCAGAGCAGTCAACAATAATATAATAACAGAGCAATCGAATTAATATGCACATAATTGTTATTGTCAATTCTTTTGGAAATCAAACTACTAATTTTCACGAGTGTAGTGAATTTTTTTATCACGTTCCAGAATCATAACTTCATTAATTTCGAATATGTGCGCATTGACATTCACGTGTATGAAAAGTTACTTTTTAAATCTAATCCACCATTTTTTTATGTAATTGGGTATTTTTTTTTCCTCAAATATTGTCTACGCCATCGGTATTCTATTCCAGCATTCAATCAGTCTTCCCTCTGACCAGTCAAGTTTGAACGATCAAACGGTCCTCTTGTTAGTTAGCCATAAAAATCGAACATTTCCATTCGTCGAAAAGCCATAGAGCGGTAAATTACCACTTAATCCCGGCGTGGAACGAAAAAGATTTGCCACGGAATTCCGAGGTAATCCTCGATTTAATTAACACCGCGAAAACACTCTCCACTTTCCGACAGTAAACAAGGTCAGCTGCATTTTCCAACGCGCCTCCCCTTCGTCTTTTTCCTCGAGGTAACCTCGTTACTTTCTCCCTCGCCGGCCAGAGACGGGGCATAATCAAGCCTAATTCGTCATCTCGCCGGAAGGAGAGACGATGATTGGCGAGGGAATGAGATTTTCACGGTACACCCGCGAGAAGAGAGGACGGAGTGAAAAGAAATCGTCCCCCTTTTGATGTCACTGCGAGAAAAACTTCATTGAATCAACGAGATCTCGATGCCTCTTTACGGAGACTGGTTCGTCGAGGATCTGGATTAATTTCAACTTGTTCGAGCCGATTGGAAAGTTCTGTCGTGGCGCTTCCCCGTACGTTCGAAGACTTTTGTTATAATTGAAACTGCGATAGTTTATTCTTGGCAAAATGTTAATTTGCTGATTGGATATCAGAAACAGCGTGGATAATTTTGTTGTTTGTTTGAACTGTTGAGTTGGTTACAATTTATTTTTGAAAAGTGATACACGACAAACAGGTTGATGTCAGCGAGTGTCAGAAGCAGTTGTGTTTCATTTTTATTGAGATTTTATTTTTAAATCGGACAATGAATTCACATGAAACGTTTTGTAAAAGACATGCAATACATTCGTTAAAATTTCTGCGAATGTTTCTTGCAAAAATGGTACTAAATAAATTCGTGGACTGTTTAAATTCTCATGGAACTTTTTAAACAAGAGAAATTATCAACATTTTAAATCAAGACAAGGATATTAACATGAGAAGAGAAATATATTTCGATGGGGAAGAAAAAAGATCGAAAATTCAACAGCAATACGAAACAAATGAATTATTCATCTCGAAAGTCATTTGATAAAAATTCCAACCCTTCTCGTCGCAAACTTCCAGTATCGAGCTCAATTTCATTTCGAATAACCCCCGTATCTGCGTGAGTTGCGAGGTGAACGAACGTAAACTGTTTCGAAGGGAGAGAGAAAAAGAAAAGAAAAATTCACGCGAGAGGAAAAGTTCAGAAAACGCCTGGCCAGTTTTCGTGGCTGGCCTCGATCTTAAAAAAAAACGGAATTCGCGTTATTTTCAACCTGGCGAATGGTTATTGTTATTTTCAACGACGGTGGAAGAATCGGTTGGCGGGGCGGGAAAGGAAGAGAAGATGGGCAGGTACAGTGACCCAGAAAGAAATTAATACACCAAACGAGCGACGACACACAGAGAGGTTGCAGAAGGGAATTTTCGACGGTCAAACGGATCTCTGTTGCATAGAGAAAGAGCGAGGCCTTTCTGCCTCGTTCGAAAGACAGCCGCTGGTCCAGAAAAGTTGCAATTTCCAAGCGAACAGGCCGCTCAATGGGCTGAAAAAGTTGATTAACGAAGCTGACAAAGTGGTTGCCACGATCCTGCGACTCCTGACGTGTTCGTCCACCCTCGAGCAGGCTATTAATATTCCAATTTAATCGACGCTTCATTTAGTTACGTTCGTTACGATATTCCGTGTCTGCAAAGGCAGGACTCGGCCGAAGCAAACAGGGTTATTTCACTGATGATTATAGTCGAAGTGTTTTATGTTTGCCAGACTGTACATCTTTAGAAATAAAATTTGGAAAATATATTGCACAGAGTACTGCCTTTTATATACCTTTATATGCACTCTGTGCGTTTTTACGTCTTCAAATACCAAGAAAATTTGCAGCCTAATTGTCGCAATTCAGTCAGGAAAGTTTACATAAATGTTTCTGTAAAAATTAAATTTTCTGATGCAAAATATACGTAAAATATCTTATATATTATACTTAGTAAGATGTAATACACATCTACAACGATGTCTGAAAATCTTCTGACAATCTTATCACAGACAAGAAGGAAGAAACAAAGGACGGAAGATACTTGAAATCTCGACGATCACGTTGTACGTTTCGTGACTGTGTGAAGAGAAACCAACTTGCAGGTTGCATCTTGCGACAGGAAACGATCGACTAACATGTTTGCACCAAAAAAAAAGAAAAAAAAACAAAGGGAGAGAAAAAGAATTATATAATTTGACGCGAGTGGTCGACTTTGTTATTGTCGACGAGCAAATTGGTTTCCTCTGTGAGAAAAGATAGCCATCGCGATTATTAAAGGTCGTGTTAAATAAACGATTCGACAAACGATAACATTCGGACAGGCGACGATAATTATCATTCGCGCACCTCGGTTCCGGTATAATATCTTCCGAAGCAACGCCAACGTGCACGGAGGATTCTTCCATTATTTCCGGCCGTGATCGTGACAACGAACGTAAGGAAAATAAAAATATACAAAATCGCAAGCCTCTGCGGAAAAACAAGCGACAACGAAGGCAGCTGATAATGACAGCCAGTCGTGATTTCCTTTTTTTCCGTGCAATATCTGACGGATCTCGTCCCGTCTCCCCTTTTTCACGTAATCGTATCGTGACTATTTATTCGACGGGCCAAAAGCGTGAGAAACAGTGTCGAGTGTCGGAGATACCAGTGAACATGAAGTATCTTCTCGTTTGCAGCGTGGTTGCATTGCTGGTGCTCACAGTAAGCAGACCTTTGCCTTTTTTCATCGTGCCCTCGAACGACGAAAATGTTATTTTAATTACACCTCTGGTCCTGTTGACTCTTCTTTTTTTTTTCTTTTTTGCTATTCAATTTCTCGCACATGTACGTAGCTTGGGGTCAAGATATGTGTAACGAGGTTGTAAAAATGAAATTAAATTGTGTTGCGAGAGTGTTTGGGACAATGGAGATCGCGAAACGAAAATAGGGTCAGGGTCGGGCGGAGGAATTTTTAACGCGGAATCAATCTACTATTCATGGGAATAGTGTATTTGTATTATTTATTGAGACGTCGAAATAATGTACAGAAATAATTGCAATGTATTATTTGTTAAAGTATCAAACGCTATATACGGAAGTATATTTATCGCAGTAACGAAGCAACGCATTGAGACATTGTATTTATTGAAGTATAAATTGAGAGGAATAATAGAATGAATGAAAATAATATGTATTTTACCTGCAAGTGAAGTAAATTACACGATCAGTATATTATTTGTAATATACGTATACAGTAGAAACTTAAAGAAATGAATCCTACATGATTTCTATATTTTTTGTAAATGAAATTTGTTATAGAATAGATTTTCTATTTACAATATATTGAAATAAAAATTTAGGTAGTGAATATTTCAAACTGTTCTACTTGCAAACTCAATTTACAATATATTAAACTAGAAGCTTGAAAATGCTATTGGTAACGACTATTTCTGTTCCATTGTACGTTGAAATCACAGAGCAAAACACATCCTTTTTAACAATCTCAAATGAGGAATCAAAGTATCAAATTGACTATCTTTGCAACCTCGTCATATGCTGGCCTGCACCTATACTTCTAATTAAAAACCTAAACTAACTAAACTGAAAACAATTCGAGGTCTTTGCAGCTTCCTCGCAGTCTCGTTCCTCCAATTTTAACGACAGCAGCGATCGAAAGAAGCGCAGCCCTCAAGATAATCAAGAAGGACCACCACACGGACCACCACATGGACCACATGGACCACCACCTCCTGGACCACCACCTTCTGGACCACCACCTTCTGAAGATGTAATGAATTCAGTTAGTACAGCGATGCCTAGCTTGGCATCTGGATCTTCTGGATTTGTGACTGGTAGAAACGTGAATAGAGGCAGGAGGGCTGCTCAGAATGGAGGAGATAATGGTCAAAATGGTGGAGGTGGCATGCCGGGAATACCAGGTATGCCAGATATTCCAGGTATGGGAGGTATGGGAGATATGGGAGGTGGCATGGGATTTGGATTTAGCATGGGTGCTAATGGAGGAGCTAGAGCTGGAGCTGGAGGAGGAGGAGGAGGTCAACCTGGTGAGTTGAAAAGATAGGGAAAATGAAAGTATTATGAATCATTGTTAGAATTACAGAGGTTCGCGAAAGTATTAGTATTTATGTCGCGAACATTTGAAATTTCATTAGTACTCTATTTTATTAATAAAATTCGAATTTGAAAATGTATGCATATAAAAGTTACAAGATACATAGACAATTAGAACAATTATTTGATTCTGTATTATATAGGTAATGTAAAATTAAATATTTTACACTACGTTTTATTAAATTTATGAGCAAGAATTTATCTATTTGCACATTGTCGTTGTAGATCAATGCTGTATATCAAATTCAAACATCTATAGGAACATTTTATTAATATTATGTCAAGAAAGTGTATAGTGATTATAAGATATAAATATTCATTAAATTTCTTGTATTTTTTGATCGCAATGATACTTATCCTTGCTATGGCGAACCACTATGTATCACTATAAATGAACATTAACTTTACCGAAAGCAATTGCATATTTTTGTAATTACAAGATCGAAACATCCAGTTTCACGAGATTGAATTTTTTAAAATTTTCATTATGTTACAGGTTACATCTGAACGTCGTACCTCCAAGACGATAGACGATAGAACTTTAGAAAAGGTCAAGGGATTTATCGATGTAGCTTAGGTTTTGAAAACATTGAAATAAATGAATTGATAAAAAAGAAAAGAAACTCGTTTTTAAGACATCGTCGTAACCAAATTTTACCCTTAAATCCTTTACATAAATTTCTCTTCTTCGAAAAAATTTGTGAGTCTTTGCCTGTTTAATCGTTGAAAATTTCTGGTGACCAATCAAAAACTTCCCCAATGGGATTTCATTGGATTTTCTTTCGTTCCTTTACGTGGATCGTTCGATGAATCTCAAAGCAGGGTCGAGAATGATCAAATTAATACGCTTCGTCGAGATGAAATTCTAATTAGTCCTCTCTTTCTTTCTTCTCGTAGTGCGTGATCTGTGTGAATGCTAGGGCCACGATGCAAACTGCTCCGTGTGGTCATCGGGTTGTTTGCAGGTAAAACTATACTTGCAGTCTTCTTTAATATATATGTATGTTATAAGTATCTTATAAGACACTTTAGTGAATTCTTAATAACAGTTTTTAATTTTATGAAAATGTAATATAATACAAAGTATGATCAAACAAAATATATCTAATAATTAGAGACATTATTTATGATATTCTTCATGTTAGTTAGTTGCTTGCTTTTGTGTCAATTTATAGTTTGTTTTATTCTATATACAAATGTAGTAACATGAAAATAACAAATAAAATTTCTTCAAAAACACGGTCTTGAAAGAAATTTCATTCTTACTTTAACACGAGGAATTTTTTCGTGCAACGACGTGTGCAAGTATATACGTATTTCGTCTATGTTTGTCTTTGTATAACTTGTGCAATCATTATAAAGAATAAAATTATTGTAGATTCTCCAATTCCTGATTTTATAATTGTATTATACCTGTCAGAAATAGAGAAGTGTCTGGAAACTTTTGAAGCAATATATTATCAGTCACAGAAGCTGAAGAATGTAGCAGATATGTATTTGGCAAATTTCAAGCATTTGGAAAGACTATTTATACAAATTAAATTTATACAAATTCTGAAAAAAAATGTTCTTTGTACTTATTTATTAGAATCGTATCTAAATTCTCACTTGTACATTTTCTCAAATAAACATAAGAAACACTACAAGTGTTTTG
>KQ435711.1:2416548-2443501 GCA_001276565.1 Melipona quadrifasciata
AATTGTCCAAAATTTTTCTAATTACATAAATTTTCATGAAATTTACTTATGTATTCTTAGCAAACACAAACTATACAAACTTCTGTAACTTCTGAGTCGGATATACATATTTACAACCAGATACCTGTACTACATCTTCCTTCTGATCATTTTGCAGACGTTGCTTCGTCAAGACGATACAAATGGCCGTCTCGCAGAGGCTTTTACCGTTGAGATGCGTCATATGCAGAGCAAAGATCCTACGCCTGAAACAGACCCTCATCCCTCGGGACGTAAGTACTGCAAAATAATCAACATCGTTTCCATTTTTTTTTTTTCCAACCCTCGCACTCTACTACTTCTCTCCCCCGTGGTCGAAGAACCAGTCCACGACATCTTGCCATCTTACGATTATTTCGAGGCGCAATTTTGTTCACCCTCGGGATTGCGTGCAACCAGAATAAAAATGGTATTGCCTGCTGGCCGATGCGATTGCACCGGCGCGAAAACGGTCGTTAATTAGAGCGTGCTGGAAAAGCCACTCGTCGTTATTTCGCCAACGCGGCTGAAATAGGTTCGTCGCGTACAACGTGTGACCATTTCTTTCTTTCTTCCTTTTTTTTTTTCTTTTTTTTTTTTTTTTCCTTTTTTTTTTTTTTTTTTTTTTTTTTTGCCTTTTTCGAAACGGTTTTAATAAATATCGTCGCGGCTTCACGTTCCACGCAGTCCCGCAATTAATTTCGCGAAATTTTCGGACAGGTTTCACGGGGCACGATCCGCGAGTAAAACGTTTTGTTCGTTCAGCCTCGCCGGAACCCACGTGCCCGTTCGTTTAATGAAACTTCAAAGCGATCTGTCGTGACTTCGTGTACGCGGAAAAATAATTACACGTGTGTGATGTATACTCGATAGAAATGAATCGATGAAATTTCCTCGAGGGTGTTATGGTATTATATGGCAATGGGAGTTCTGGGAATTTTTAATTATATAATATAGATGTAGATTTAATTGTACAATATAGATAGAAATTATATTGTGTAGATGCGAAAGAAATGGATCGATGAAACTTTCATATGTATGGAAATTTCAGACATTCATAATCATTTTTTATTTGATTACATGTAACATTTTAACACGTAATTTTATTTCTAATTTATTTTATTATTATTCTATTGTTATTTCATATTTTACGTTCTTCTCCATCCTGTCACAAGATTTGTAATTAATTCAAAAAATATGTTTCATTTAATGTACAAAATATTGATGTAATAATAACATAACACTAAAATTTCGATATTAAAATGATATGAATATTAGATGTACACGGACAAAGTCGAAAATAACGAGGTCCAATATTCTCGTTAATCGTACAATTTATTTCGTAAATAAAAATGAAACGACTGACTTAATTTATCAATTTATCAATGATCAGTATCGCATAATCAGTTTTATAAAATATTTTACGAAAAACGTACACGAGAATACGTTATAATTTTTCTTGTGATATACAAATATAGTATCTTTTTCGTAAAGAAACATTTACTTCCATTATCTACTGTCAGAAGCTTTTGCAGAAGTGTTTTTGTAACACCTAAAATATCCGTATTTTATAGTATTCGATGTCAGGGAAGTCTTGGGTTCTGCCACAAAGCGCGTCAGAGTATAACATGGGAACAGGCGTGCCGGTTGGAGTGACTGGACCCGGTGGTAGATGGGTCGCTGGAAATGTGCCAGCCTCAGCGTCCTTGTACTCCATGGCCAGTGGCTCGTCCTCTATTTCTGGTTCGTCACATCTTCAACAGATCGTCTACGTTATAAATCACTGCCATTATTAATAATATTGTTTCGGTTTTCACAGGAGTGTCTTCCGTATCTTCTACGAGTTCGTCTTCTGCAAGTAGCACAGGAAGCTCTAACCTTGGGAAGTCTACGAGGGTTAGGCAACCTTCTGGCGCGACTCTGAGACGCTCGCAGACGCAATCCATGAAAATGAGAATTCAGGTCGGTTTGATACGCGGGAAGAACTTACTTTCTGACTTTATATCAACATTCAATTGCTGAAACGCGAGTTTCTTAAAAGCCAAACTGAGCTACTTCGTTTTATTAATTTCTCGATTTTCATTGTGATTTTTAAGAAACGAATGAATTAATTTCGGAAAGAATATGACACGGATAAATTTAGTAAATAACATTTATGATATCGTTATTTTTCTGTTTGTGTAGTTGATCAATATGGCTCTTAAAGTAAAATGGAAATTGATAAAATAATCCTTTAATTTAATTGGTATTGGGAGTGTCTATGAAAATGAGAATCGGGAACATTTCGAGATTTTATATTAATGTTAAATTGATATAATATTGATGATATGAAATTGCTTTATTTTAATTGATATTAGGAGTATCAAGATCCAGTTCAGCAAATCGCTGAGGAGGAAGAGGTGATGAGGGAAAATCGGGATCGCAGGTTGCCGCCGATCAAGGAATTCCAAAGAGACTATCGCGCGGGAAAAGCATCGACTAGGATAAGGTAATAAACTTTGCAAATTTTAGATTTCTCAGAATAAATTAAACACGAAGATTTGAATGTCACTTCTAAGATTATTTACAATAAAGTAATAGCTTTTGAAAATTTTGTATTTACTTGTGAATGAAGTTTCAATATGAAAATATCTAAAATACTTGTTACGACATATGTAGTAATACCGAATTTCTACGCTTCTCTTGTTTCTTCCATCGTGTTCGTGAAATTTTATGTAAAAATCTACGACGTCACAAACACCTTCCGAAATCACCCTGCAATAGTTTCATTCCTCCTTTGCTAAATCTCAATTGCTTCGCGCCCGACTTTGCATGTTCGACTTTTATTCGCCAGATGTGCTCAAAAAATCGTGACACAATTGGAAACGTCGCCGAGTCCGAGAGACTCGAGCAACGTGACCAGTTCTTCGTCCTCGTCGGCCAAGTCCACGTCGAAGAGGCCTCAGTCGGCGCCGAAGTTGTCGGTGGTCCAGGAGATCCAGAAGTCGAAGAAGGAGAAGGAGAGGGAGAAGGAACGGGAGAAAGCGGAGAAGGCTCGTCAGAAGGAGGAGGAGAAGGCGGAGAAGACCAGGCAGAAGGAGGCGAAGAAACTGGCCAAAGAGGAGAAGAAACGAGCGAAGAAGGAAGCGAAAGCGAGGCGAAAGGAGGCCGAGGAAGCCCTCCTCAGAGAGGAAAAGTAGTCTTCGAACTAGTAGTCGAACAGGAGCGATCGGTAGAAGTTCAGTGCGATCAATAAGGTATTCCAAGACCCTGGAGATGGGATTTTGAATATCGATTGATCTCGTCGTGCTCGGGGCTGGTTCGAGCTGCCTCGCGAGCGCGATCGCTATTAGGAAAAAGAAAAAGAATGGAAGAAAAAAGAGGTGAAAAGGATTAAAATCAAAGGATTCGTGAGCATTTTGTAATTCTTAGAGCCTAGTTAGAAATTTTTCTCGGGGTACGCGCGATCTCTCGATTTCGCACGGTGTCGCCAAGTGAATGGCGTTTCATCGTGGCGAGAACGGGTCTATTTATCGACTATTTACTGGCACGTTGACTGACACGCGAGATTTCTACGTTAAATTCTAATTTGACGAGATCAATGACGTAACCGTTGCTTCATTTAATACCTCTACTGAATAGCCAAAGACGTAACGTGTATGTCATTGATTGAGACCAGTGTCATTCGTTTCTTGGATCGCCTGAAAAATTTTATTAGTGAAATCAACTGCGGAGTAGGTCTCCGAAACATTGTACAAGAGTTGGTTTTAACATCACGTAAAAGTTACTGTGCTACGAGTATGAAAATAGATGAGATCAGACATGTGTCTTTCCATCGTAGCTTGAAAGAAAGAACAATTTAGTGAAAAGAAAAATGGAGCGCGAAACACTTAAAATATCGGAGACAGACGAGTGGAAACACATTTTCATTTTATCTAGTTATTAGATATCGCATTGATTAATTTTATTTCAATCTAAACAAAATTGATTATTCGTTATCGATCAAACATTTTAGATTGAAATATAGTCTAAATTATCATGGAAAATGTAATTTGATAATTTGATAATCTTGCTCTGAAAAATTTCTAAAAATGAAAACATCGTGGCAGTCATCGTGTTAATCGAAAAACTAGGATAAGACATTTTAACGTTTTATAAAATAAGCGAGACGAAGGTTGCACAGGCTTTCGCGATGCAGCTTGAACCACGAATTGAGAAGCGAATCCCGAGCAATGATGAAGAACCTTATAGCGGCGATATAGAGACGTACATATATCTAAGATAACCTAGAAGCGGCCAAACTTAGTAACCTGTCATATCGAGTTATCGCGGACTAATAATTACTAATCGATAGGAAGACTTGAGAAAAAAAAAAGCGTAGCGCTACGTTACATATACATATATATATATATATATATATATACATATATATCATTTGATTATCGCGTAATCTTTAACCCTTTTGTCCCGGGCGTTTCCTTTTTGTAGGAACAGTAAACCTCGTGTGACGTTTTGTCGTTACTTTTTTATAGGATCGTCGAAAACCGTTCTCATCGATCTAACAAGCGAGCGAAAGAAAGATACGAGACACTCGAAATCGTCGGTCATTTTAGCGGTTTGACGGAGCACACCGATCCGAGACCTATTTTTCGACTCTGCTTCACGGACAATACTTTGAGAAAGTGTAGTTTAATTCGCAGTTACGAATCTACCCTTCGTCACATTCACGGAGAGAAACGTTACGAAGCAACTATTTGTTGGTGGACTACGGATGTTTGTGAATTTTGGATAAATTTCACAAATTTGCGAGAATACACGTGATACGCAGTGATGGAGGGTTAAGAAGTTAATAATAAATGTAAGTTACTAAAATTGATTCGTGTTACGAAAGTGGATTTTTATAAGCAAACCGACGAAACATTTTGATTTAGTTTTATAGGCTCGTCTCTACAAGACATCATCTGTTTCTTTTTATTATCGATTCAGTAAGGGAATAATGTTCCAATAATTAAACTTAAAAGATGATACTTGCTTGAAAAAAATACCGCTTCGTAATGAATTGAAGATCACAGTCAGAGAAGAGATTCGTCACATCAATACATGTGCATGTATAATTAATTTCGTATAGATTCAGCCTACGTAACAGGTCTGAATTAATTCGAGGCAAAGAGTGTTTTACATAAAATCGAATACGTCTTCGGTTTATTTATTTATTTATTATTTATTCCGATTTGCATGGAACAATTTCGTTAAAATGCGAATTTATAATAATAAAACTACAAGAAGGGGCAGAATTGAAAAGAAATTACACAGAAATCCAAAATGAACATCCGTAGTCTATTCGTTAGCAGCAACCTTTTATCATTCGATCATGCAATCGATAATCCTGTTCCTCCAGTCGATTCGTAGCAGCCATCATTAGTTCGTTAGAAACTCCTCTGAATATTGAAACGTTTCGCGTTTCCCCCGAAAAAGCTATCTAAAGGAAAAAAGCAAAAAACAAAAAAATTGGGGATAACCGAACGCGAGAGAAAAGATTCCACGATACTTTTATCAGAGTGCTGATCAAAAAGTACTGATTTCGACGGCTAAAGCGATACGTATGCCGTTCTTTTTCGCTTTCATCCCTGAAATGAATTATTTCATCCTTTTCTCCGCGCACGTGTGTGTGTGTGTGTGCGTGCGTGTGTACATACGTACTCGCCAGACGAGTACACGTCTCACTCGGGGGAGGTAGACGAACAATTCGCGTAAAATACACGATGATAAGCCTAAGCGACGACGCAGCGGTTCGATTAATCGAAAGGAAGAAAAAAAAAGAAAAAAAATCACGCGAAAATGTGTCTACGACCGAGTAGCGAAGAAAAGAAGAAGGAGAAAAGGAAAATAAAGAAAAACGAAAAAAATAATCAATAGTACAATACCGATAGATAGATTTAACGACGAAAGCCAGAGTTTCGAGCGCAGTGCGTGCCTCGTTTATCGACTTGGTGATTAATACCGTAGATGCGTAGCGTTTTATCGATTCGTTTGATTCCTCTTCTCTCTCTCTCTCTCTCTCTCGAGAAGCTTGATTAAATCGATCGACTATTTACAAAAAAACTATTGCAACGGTACCTTTAGACGCTATTATTTCAGAGATCCCCTTTTACCCTTGTAACCCTTTCACTGGCCGGAAACAAGGTAATTATACTCGTTTCACGAGTAACCAGTCGAGTGTGTGTGCACGCGCGGGATGAAGTTTGCAGGCGTTCCTGTTAATTCGAGGTGGTTGGTTATTATATAACTTGCATTCAAAGTATAATGGCTTTAATTCGGCCCCTTGATGAATTTTTCTTAGGAATTTTTCTTAGGATGTTTCCAAGGATTATTGCAAATATTGCATGTATTTTTAATGACATAGGAAATATTGGATCGTTATATAAGTACTGTGATCGTTTGCTAGATGAAAATTAGAAATTGACACTACTTTTTTACAATTTTAATTTATATTTTGTGATATTACATATGATTATTATTATTGATTTATAATTTACAATATTTTTAATACGAATCGATTTAATTATAATGCATATTGTATTAAGCTTCCTATTCTAACTTTATGGAAGCTTTACAATAATTTTTGGTTACTTGTAAAATGATCAATTATCGTGGTTCAGGCATTAAAATTTATCGTTGCAGATTTTTATTCATTCGTGGGAAATTCGAGGCAGTAAAAACATACACAATGCATATCTATAATATACGTAAGGATATATAAAAATATCCAGAGTAGAATTTATCGTAGCGTTTAAAGTTTACAATTACAATATTTATTTTATATAATGTTACAATTGATATTATTTTAGCGTGTATTTTAATATCACTAATAATCATATATCAAATACGAGCAAATTAAACGAGTGACAGAAATTGACAGTCGTCAAGGGGTTGAAAAGCTGAATATTCGAAAATCGCGAATTTTATTAAAAAAAGACAATGATCCAGTCAAAGGGTTACCGAAATACAAAGGCACACGACGAGAGAGAGAGAGAGAGAGAGAGAGAGAGAGAGAGAGAGGAGTGAGTGAGTGAGTGAGTGAGTGAGTGAGTGAGTGAGTGAGTGAGTGAGTGAGTGAGTGAGTGAGTGAGTGAGTGAACTGCATACACATTAAAAATTACACGTACTACTTCTACTACATTCGCGGATAAGAGGAACGAAAGAAGGAGGGAAAAGTAGGTTGAACATCGCGAGTATACGATTCACGGTTACGAGACTAATCCGCGATTAAACCTCTTTGAAACTGTTCTCGCCCTCTGCCCCCCCCCCTACCCCCGTACTTTTTCAACCCCTCGGTTCGACGAGCGATACTGGATAAAACGATACTCGGGGTAGAATTAATAATGCTCGAATCGATATTCTATATTATTATTAGAGACAAACGGGATGGTAGTTTCGCCCTTGCTGCGAGATCGGTTGCGTGGAATTTCGAGTTTTCGTTTAGTCCAGCGATCCGTGGAGAGGAGGCGCGTGTGCCAGCATCGCTCCGGAGCCAGCTCAAGTAGCCAAAAATCAAAAGCAATTTTTTACAGCGCGCGCGACAATGATTTACAAAAAGAAGAAGAAGAAGAAGAAGAAGAAGAAGAAGAAGAAGAAAAGACGAAAAAGATATCAAAAGGATCGAAGAAAATGATCGCACGAAGCGTACAGACGGATAGATTTAACATTAGAACTACCAGAATGATCAAAAAATAAACAGAATGATCAGTCTGTGATTTTTCTTGGGAATTTTGTAGACTTACGACGGTATATTTTTAGCGATTTGAGCAACTTAATGATAAAGTATTCGAGATGAGTCGCGTAACTTGTCCATTCCAAATATCTTCAAAAATTCACCAGTTCAGTGAGAAAAATGTTTTATAAGATAATCAGTACAGTAAAATTTATTCTTTATTTTGTCCTTTTACATATTACCAGCGTAATTTTCTTGTGTCGAAATTTGAAACAGCAGTGAATTTTCTAGTTATTAGCAGAATATTTCTGAAACAATGTTCATGATCATACTACGCCTTAACTCGTAGTAACCCCTTTTGACATATATATAATATTTTTAAACATCTTTTTGTGTAGATCACGTATTTTCGGAGTTATTTGGACTAAACAACTTATGTGCCTCACCCTGTATAATTAGGAGCTAGTGAGTGAAATATAAATATAAATAAAATCTTCTATCATTTCCTGTATCATTAACTTTCCCCTGTTTCTTACGCTTCTCTGATGACTTTCCCGATGCAAATTTTATACTTTGCTAACGATCGGTAGTTCTAGTGTTAAGAGAGAAAACGAGAAATTAGAGCTGCAAGCATCCAATTATTGGTAGACGACAATCTCGCGGAAATATGAAAGCTCCCTTCATTTACTTTGAATTCGTTTTCTAAATTACATCCTAAATTACTTCGTTCTTCTGGTGTCACTCTGTCCCGCATGAAACGTGCGTTCAAACGTTGTTCGTCCTCCTCCAACTTGACCTAATTTCTGCACTGCCGGTAATTTTTATTTCTTAACGATCGAACTGGCGAGGGGAAAGTAACTGTTATTCAAAAGGGCTCGTTATTCCAGGGGTGATCATTTCGTGGAATTTTAACCAGTTTAATTTTTTTTTCTTTTTTTCTCTTTATTAGAATCACGTTCGAGGAAGATAGAAAATCGTCTCGTTCTGATCAAGCAAGTTGTTTTCGTTCTCTTTCCTTTCCCTCAGTTTTCCCTTCATTTTACGCAGACAAGGTTTTTCTCATGGAGCAAAGAAAGAAGAAAAAAAGCGGTCTCTCGAGAAAGTCTCCAGTTTTCCTCTGTTCGAACAAAACTCGCGTGCAGACGAGGGTGAAGCTTCGTTGAAGCAACGACGAGACATTCGTTGCTTGTTATCGCTGTTAAGCAGTCGACGAATTGCATTTGAATGTGTCCTCGATTTCTAAAATAACTCGAGCCCATCAATATTTCGAGGAAGTCAATATTTTTTAATTATCTCTCTTTTTAATTGAAGGTTACAGTCGCATCAATTTCTAGATTGGGTTGTTATCGATTCTGTCTATAGTAGTAGTTATTCGTAGCTTTCAGAGAAGATGAGTTCTCCTACGAACATTATTATTATATTGTTATATATCTTTGGATATTATTGTCCGGTTAAGATTCTTATGTTATAAAAAGAGATCTTTTTCATCTGCTAAATACATATTGTAATTAGATTGCGGATATTTGTGCAATAATTATACTTTTACGGAGATAAAAAGAAATAAGACCCAGATAGAAAATTATTCTGTTTAGTGTATCGTAATATTATAAGAAATATTTTGTATACTTTATATATTTTTCCATATTGGTTATATCGTATATATTTTTGCATCTTTGAATTTCTCTCTAATTTCATAAATATATAAAATAATTCGTAATCTCGCAATCTAATTACAAAATTAGTCTTTTCAAATCGAAGATTGTCATAGCAAATAACAACCAATAATCTTAGTGAAATATCAAAAATTAAACTCGTCTTATTTTAAAATTCATAGCTTCATTCGTTTCTTTTTTTCTTTTTCCTTTACAGAAACAGATAACAAGCGGTATTTATAGCACAGAACGAAACCAGAACATTGTGCAACGACTAACGTTTCCAAAAAAAAGTCAGTTGCTCGTTGCTGCTTCGTGATAGGATCACAGCTCAAAGCTCTCGTTTGATTTCGATGGAATACGACGAAGGAACTCGACAGACGATCTTTATTGTATCCGAGAAAAACATCGCGCACATATCAGTAGTGATTAATGCAATTTTACTTGGCGTCTTTGCTCCAACTTCAGATCGTCGTTGGATTTAGTCCGGTTAAGAACCGAGTGAAAGTTCGAATAATTCAGGCTGCGAACGATCATGCGAAGTTTCAACAACTCACGAAGACGCTGCCAATTAGCGTGTAACGTAGACTGTCAATTATTACCTGTTACATCGGCTTCATACGATAACCGTGTGTCTCGAGCATTTTTTGAAGAACGTGCGGTCTGACAAAATTCTCCGTGTTGCCACTCGAGTGCCACTTGAACTCTGTTAAGGCGCACCTGTGCTTCTTTAACCCTTCAGCCGCGAACCGTCACCGAAATCACGTTCTACTCGATCTATTAATTTCGACAGGTGACATTTCACTCTTCTCCGCGCAGCTCGATTCTTTCTTTTCTTCGGTTTTGTCATTTTAATATTCTTCCGATAAAAAGTTAGACGAGACTTTGAAAAAACTATGAAAATTGTCTGTGGCTGAAGGGTTGAAGGTCGATGGAGGGACGTCAAGAGCGCACTGCGGATTTTTATGCGCCTTTTGCGAAATTTTAAAGTGCAGAAATGTATGAAATAGGTATTTTAACCGCTTAACGCACACGACTGTGATATATGCGATTAGTCGATTGTTTTAGTCATTGATTTCTATAGACGCAAAAGCTACGATTTTAGGCGTACGTTTGTAAAAGAAATGTATCGTGTAGCAACTGTTGTTACTTATTTAATTGTTGTAAAAAATGTGATATACTGTAAAATGTGGGCAAATTTGTGCGTTAAGAGGTGAAACATTTTTACATTTTTGAATGTTTTAAATTAGACACATTACTCGGCTCTGTAAATTAAAGGGTGCAAGAAGGCAACGATGTTGCGAATATTGTGTTTTAAATTTAATTTAGAATTCGCTGTTTCGTTTCTGAGGAACTCGTATGATAATTACAGTAAGTAACGTGATAATTGTTAAGCAATAAATATTCCAAATCTCCACTCATAAATTTCATTTCTTTAATCTCTTGACCCATTGAGAACGGAAGCAACTTAGTCTTGCCAATGCGTTTCTTGAAATTTCATAAAGTTATAAAAATCCTTAGAATTTCCTTTCACATCAAATGACAGAGTTCGAACGCAAGTTTAATTTCAAAAAATCCCAGTATTGAAAGATCCAATACTTTTTAATATTAAATAATTTTCAAACTGATCCTCAATGGATTAACAGAGTACGAGAAAATTCGTCATCGTAGAGCAAACTCTTACCTCTGCGCGAACAAAAATCGTTCCCCTGTTGAGAGATCAGTTACACCGTCGAAGGTTTTCATAAATTTTCATAAAAATCCGCAGTTTGATCGAGCGAGAATCTTCACGCGTTCACACCTCCGATCGTTCCATTGCGTTCGCGAGACTTTCTCGAATCCAATAACGAAAAGAAGAGAATGAACAAGCAAAAGGAAGAAGAGAATGTCGAGAGCGAGAGTGGTTGATTAGAAGGGATTGCGGATACAGGAGAAAGAAAGAGAGTGCGTGCGTGCGTGCGTGCGTGTGTGTGTGTGTGTGAGAGAGAAAGAAAGGATGACAGGGTGTGCGAGTGTCTTCTGCCATCGTAAAGTCAATTTTACCGTGTACGTATGTACATGTATCGTTTGAAATGCGCGCGCAAACGGACGCTGCATGTAGGATATTTTTGTTGAGATTCAGCGGACGAATTCTCCGTTATACGTGGCCTGAAACTCGAAACAGAGACGAGAAACGAGGAAAAGAATAGACTAGGCGTTTACTACCGATCACTGGAGTCCAAATTCGTCGTACTTTGTTATTCCTATAGTCCGATTGTAAACGATTGTAAAATATCTCGCAGTCTGGCTATTGTTTGGACTTCCGGTGTCGGGCGTGTTTGTACAAGATTCTGGTTCTTAGTTTCGTGACGACGAGTTTTACGTAGCACTCGATTTGCTCGTCTCGAGCGTAAAATGATCGAGAAATATGATCGAAGAGATGTGATAAAATAGGAAGCCTCAATCAGTGATAGAATTGATGATGTATTACGCGAGGAATGAGGAAGTATGGACGTGTTGATCCTTTGACAGTGTAATAACACGACGATGAATTCAGAATTCAGACGATTTGAAGATTATCGTCCAAATTTTTTGGTTCGTCAAAGTATAGTAAAATGAGTAAAAAGAATTTAGAATCGAATGCAAATTATTTCTATGAGATACAACGCGTTATACATAATGTTTAACGCTCCGTAACAATGTGAAACACAAACGAAAATTTAATACTACTACAGCCACGTACAACTCGAGGGTTAATAGTTGATAGTCTCTTCTGTTGCACTGTAAAAGGGTTAATCTACGAGGATTTATCACGCAAGAAAGAACGAAAGGGTTGTTTAAAAAAGGGAGAGAAAGGATATATTAAACTAGCTAGAAGCACAAAAATCGTTGGCAATAATATTCAACTTAAAAAAGAGAATAGTGTAAAAAAAAAAAAGAAAAAATGAGAGGAAGGCAGAGAAAGAGAAGCGACATTGTGTGCGACAGAGATGAATCGTGCGGCGTCTGGTAATCGATACAGCGCGACGTGCATGTATCGCGTTCAATACGTACAGAGGACAACTTTATTGTATTTTATCGTGTAAGAGAGATTTGTAGAGAGTTTATATTAGGCCAATTGTCACAGCGAGAGTTCTACGATAGCAATGTGTATTTTTATTTTCTCCTCGACAGTCGTGGCCAACTATTCGAACACCATCTGCAAACTGCAAAAGAGAGTATCCGTTTCAAACTACAATTTCAATCAACAGTGGATCAGGAAAGTATTCACAGACACGCCTACTATGAAATATCTTCGTACATGCAGTACTTTTTACCAGAAACCGTGCATCATCCCTTGATGTGTTTAGCTCCAATAGAAAAACATTTATATGAAACGAACCAAATATTGAAATGGATTTTGAGAGTCTTTGTTCAATAATGAAACCATAAATCTAAGAAAATACCTCAATATTAAAAGTCACCTTTGTTTCTAGTCTGTCGCAAGCGTTGACTCGTTCACGTTTACGCCCAATTTTGTTTTTTTCACTATTCCAAGCTTCCAGGAAAATGTAAAAACTTTTTACTTGATGTTACACAGTCAGTTGTCAAGTTAGAACTTCTAAGTATAAACATTCACGAGTGAAATTTTGACATGAGTGATTCAGAGAGGAGAACCATTTACTACTTTGGTGTGTAAAGATATTTCAAAAATAGTGGGTATGTCGATAATTTTTTGACCTACTACAGCTCGTCTTGTCTCTCTGCCCCTGCAGTTTTATCGTCGAAGCTTATGATCAATCGATACGCTCAATAATCGATGAGAAAAATCGGTGAAATATTTGTATGTTCCTGATGGACGAAAGCAAAGTGCTAAAAACGACGCAGCGACCTCGAACAGTCCAAATAGTTGGCCACAGGCTACAGACACGAATGGTCGTGTCGCGTTCCAGCGTAATACTCGCGTAACAATTGCCTCTATGAAGATGAATTAGCATTCGTACGATCGATAAAGGCATCAAACGATAACACGTATTATAACGATATATAACGTCAGTTCGCAGTGCAATTACGTGGCAATGAGTTTCTTTCGTTTTAAGGTACCTGTTCTTGGCCAAAGATAGATTAGTATTGATCCTGGAACTCCACAAGAGTCTGACAATTACTCCTCTTTTGAGAAAAATTCTCAAAATTTTATTTATTGTTGTATAGTATGTCTAATTTTTATAATCATTGCTGTGCGTAAGAAAAGAAGAATTTGCGTAAAATCTCGATGCTTGGGGGTTCTAGGGTTAATTAACCCTCTGTGGGCAAGTATAATATTAATCATCGTTTATAGTCTACAGAAAGCTGAATCATTCATAAGGGACGACGTCCGATGTTGATGATTTAGATTTTTTCATAATTTTCGTGGATTTATATTATATTAATTATTATTAGTAACTAATAGGCAGGTTTAATAATAATTTTTATAGGTTTCAGTGATGGCAATAAATGATCAAATTTATTTCATTTATATGCAACTATTGGAGAATTGCGGGTTTTTATGCAAATTCGTATTTTTGTGAGAATAATGTAAAAAAGGCCCTTAAACAAAATATATTGAGTATTACGTGTATCCAATTAATATTTGTGTCTTAAAATTTTTCATAAATGCATAAAAATCCATAGTCTAATAGTTATAAATTTAGACATCATTCCTGAGTAATTAATAGAGTTTTAGTTGAAAAGTCAATCAGACATTTAAAAGATTTTTAAAAAGAAGAATAAAAATTTCCGTCGAAAAATTCGCTAATAGAATTTAACGACCCAAATTGCCTATGGAGGGTTAAGAATAAATTGTGATTTATTCATTTCGGTAGAAATTTCTTTTTCATTTCTTTCAGAAGGGTTCATCGTGTCGAGAAGCTGATTCTACATTGAAAAATCAAAATTTACAAACTTGTATAATTAATTATAATAAGGTTGATTAAACTGTATGATGTAAATAATAGGACTTTGCTTCTTCGTGGATCCTTTAATGGATAGTGTTAATCGTTTTGAACGCGTGAAGAGGTGGATAGAGCAAAGAATGTTCGATAATTATATTAGATTTGTAGATTAATCTGATTTCTTTTTTACCGCGTGTTTTCTTTCTTAAGTAAAAACAGACGTTGGTGATAGGTAAGGGGAATGAAAGAGTGAGCAGACGTTTTGAAATGGTAGATTTTATCGATTCTATGTTTTTCATAGTTTCGTTGAAGATGCGAGACACGCGAGAAGAGGAGAAAAATAGCTCTATAAGGATTGTATTACGCGATGTGTTACGATCTGTACGAACAGACGATGAATATGAACAAAAATCAAATAAAACGTTACAGTGAATGTTAGCCAATCCTTCTCGGTTTTTTAGTTACACCAATCTCCAAAAAAAAAAAAAAAAAATCATTTTCCCGAAGAAATCGCAGCGATATAATTTTATTGAAAAAAAATAAGAAACAATTTATTAAATAAAATTTTATTATGCTATACTATGTTACAAAATTATACGAAAATATGCGCTTAATAATTGATTTCATATGTTATGCACAATTTTATTTTACACTTTTCCAGAATTTTATTTAATAATTCAAAGTATTTCACACAATTACTTCCGTTTTTATATTATCCATGCATTTCATATTTACCCAGAATTGAAAATTACGTTTAATTGATTTAATTAAAAATTAAAAGTAAAATTAGATTTAATGTAAAACAAAGTCTGAAAATATCTAAAGTAAATATTACAATATTTAGTAGATGAAACAAATTTATTTTCCTGTGAATTCATCGATGTCATGAATTATTAATTACTATCGCTGCATTCAATATTTGCTCACAACCTTGTAACATTTACATTTATTTTGCTATAACATTACATTATTATTCTCTTATTCAAACTTATAGAATTGAAAACCTACAAATTTTTTTTAATTTTTGTCTCGTCCATTACGTTTGATCCACGATCTACATTATATTGCTTTCTAGATCTACATTATATTGCTTTCTAGATCATATTGCTCCAAAAATCGAACAGAAATCTGCATTATCGATTTAATACAGCCTGTTTTACTGTAGGGAGCGTTACAGCTCGAATTTAACTAGATAATTATTTGTATTACTCTTCCATTTAGTCGCACTTAACGCGAACATCTATTAACATCGACGGAGCACGAAACGATCATCAATGTACCGCACAGTTACGTTAAACATGAGACTTATCACATTGTGTATCACCTTGTTGTTTCTCCTTGGAATCGCTCGAGCCACGTTGAAAGAAGGTATACAAAATCTCATCGATTCGTGCGTGTATATATTCCGTCAATGATTCTTCGCTATCGTCAGCAAACCATGCAATTTCCGTCAACGATAACGTAATACCAATAATATATACTTCTATTTAGTATTCTCTATATACTCACTGATCTCACTGATCGTTTAAAATAATTCTCATGCGCGGTTATTCTTTAATCAGAATACAAACTTCTACTTACAGTCGTTATAAATTATACATAAATTGAATATCCGTTCCATTAGTTTATCGGTATACGATGCACACGTGTTGCGTATGTAATGCGCATATTTTAATGTATCGTCGAGAAATTGACAGACTCGATTTGTCATTTTCTTGTTAATCAACTTTTATTTCGTTACACGGTGTTGTTAGATATTAAACATTGGCGGAAATTAGCCACCGACGAACTGGAGGAGGCTCTGTCGTACAGATTTATCACAAACAGAGCAAAGAATGTGATCATTTTCGTGGGTGACGGCATGAGCTCCGATACTATTACCGCCAGTAGAATATTTCGTGCTGGTGAAACCAGCCGTTTGGCTTGGGAGAGTTTTCCTCACATAGGAATTCTTAAGGTCTATATGTCCTCTATGATTTTGTAAATTAATATATATATATCTGTATATGAAAGCTTGTATACTATAGAATATACATTATGTATGTAGAAAAATTTTCTATAAATACGTAATTATTGAGGCTATTGATATAGAGTATTTTTGATATCTTGTATAATTACTCGCGTAAAATGATTTATACGACTTGATATATTTTATATATATGCATAATACAGAATACATTCTATAGAATATTCTCCTGTAATCACATAATTATAGAAGATATTAATATAAAAAATTCTTGTATAAAAGTATAAGAACATAGGATATTTTCTATGTAGAAAATACATCTTACAGAAAATTCTATGATGTAACATATATTTTATGTGTATGATCGTGTAATCGTAGAAGATTTAATAATATGGAATATTTTCTATGTAAGGAATATATTCTACATATAGAAAATCCCATAATATAAAATATATTCTATACAATAAAAAATTCTTCTATAACAGAAAAAAAAAAAAATAATAAACTAATATTAAGATTGTTTTCTATAACAATAAAAAAAAAAAATAATAAACTAATATTAAGATTGTTAAAGTAGACGTACAATACTGACAAACAAGTACCAGATTCAGCTTCAACAGCAACGGCATTATTCGGCGGAGTGAAGACGAATTACAACGTGGTTGGCGTAGATGCGAATGTAGCATTGGATAATTGCTCTGCGAGCTTAAATACTAATTACCACGTGGACTCTATCATCTCGTGGGCACAGGCGTTTGGTAAAGCTACAGGTATAAACCGTGCTTCTAGAATTTACAAAAGACTGGAGTAAGATATTTTTCAATTAATTTCTGAAAATGACGAAAAGAGTTTTATAATGAACTTTGTACTAATTTTCCTCAACAAAATACGTATTTGAAAAAGTCAATAAGTCATTCATTAATAATCTCAAGATTTTTTGTAAATCAGACTGATGAAGAATCCTAAATAACTAATTTAGAAAATAATTATTTTTCTAACGTGAAGATAATATAATAAAATAATAAATTGACCAGTGATAATATAATGGAACAACAAAGAGTTTGAAATAAATGATAAGTATTATAAATGATTCTCATACAGCACCTTAATAGAGACATTAAACCATCATTTACAGGGTTCGTGACGACCACCAGAGTGACTCACGCGACTCCGGCACCCTTGTATGCACACAGCCCGAACAGAAAATGGGAATGCGAGTCGAGGATGCCGAAGACTGCAGCAAAGTGCAAAGACATCGCCAGACAATTGGTGGAGGACCTGCCAGGAAAAAATATCAAGGTAAACTATAATATATCCCGATTTCACATCAATTTGAGAGATTGTCAAGTATACACTTCATCGTTTGTTTCAATTCAGTTCTATAAAAAATTCGGCAACAAGAGAGAAAAATTACAATGAGATATGGATTAATTAGAAATATTTTTAATTTAGGTGATCATGGGTGGAGGTAGACAAATGTTCAAATCCAATGCTACGGGTACTGAATTCGATCCCATTGACACTTGGGCTGGTCATAGAGAAGATGGTAGGGACTTGATCGAATATTGGAAGCAAGACAAAGCTTTTAGAAAATTGTCTTTCGAAGTTGTTCAAAATAATGAAGAATTGTCTCGAGTGAATACGGATAAAGTGGATTATTTGCTGGGTCTTTTTGCGAATGGTCATATTAGTATGGATTGGAACAGAGAGAAAGGTCCCAAAGGACAGCCGAGTCTCGAAGAAATGACTGTAACTGCATTGAAGGTCTTGCAGAAGTCGAAAGAGGGCTATCTTCTTGTGGTATTTTTATACTTGTTATAATTAGAAAACCTTCATGGAATTATAAAATTCACATCACATTAAATTCCAATATAAATTGATTGAGAAATATTGCAAATAAATAATTTTTAGGTTGAGGGAGGACTCATCGATTATGCTCACCATCGTGGCCACGCTGCACAGGCGTTATTAGAAACCGTCAGATTCTCAGACGCTATTAACGCAACCTTAAGGATGGTTAACACGCAAGATACTCTTATTATTGTAACTAGCGATCATTCTCATTCCCTGAGCTTTAATGGATACAGCGATAGAGGTTCAAACATTCTAGGTAAAATTTCTTTATAATCATTTTCTGATCGTTTTAAAGATATTACGAGTATCTCTATTCGTTGAAATTAATTACATTTTCTTGATTTTTTATTGTTAAAATATGTAATTTGTAGAAAAACGCATGAGTTTTCACTCTAATTTTGTACTAAATTTTTTTCTAAGATATTAGTTTTATTTTTTCACTCATTGAAATTAATTACATTTCTACATTTAAACACATTTAAAAATAAAAATTCAATAAAACATTAAATATGAATGAATACATTGACGTCAGAAAACGAGACTATTTTTTATTAAAATTGCCTTGCCGAAATATCTCATTCAGTATTTTTTTTGAAATTACTGAATACATCTTAATTGAATGAAATGGACATCAGTTTGTTAATAGTGAAACTTTAATGCGAGTTAATAATTAATTCGTCTCGTAGGCATAGCTCAGAAGTCCAAGCACGATGGAATCCCATATACAACGCTGACTTACAGCACGGGTGGCCCAAATAACATGGCCTACAAGAATAATACGAGAATAGATCCTTCCAAAGAAGATACAACAGCATTCACCTACAGTCAACAAGCAACTATTATAACCGACGAAGCTTATCACGGAGGAGGTGATGTTGCTGTCTATGCATTAGGTATGTATTCAAAATGCAATTCAAATTTTGCCAGTGTAATCTGGCAAATATATATTAAAATTTAATATAATTAAACGTAAAGCTATACATACTCATGTATGCAAGTGTTGAATATATTGTTGGAATTTTTCATATCAGTTTCGTCGAATTTCTTCACACGTAGTTTTAATTCCTGCAATCAATTCATTTCGTGTATATGCTTTTGTACAGTAAATGTTTGCTCTGAATATATTTCCACAAGTAGAAATTTAGTGATGAGAAAATCTCGATTAATCTATCGGTGAAACTATGATATCTTGATTACCATTTATTGATGAAGCATTCATAAACTTTTTGCTACACGAAATTTCAGTCTTATTTTTACTTGTAAAACGCACTGGCAAATTTAGGTATTAAATTTTGGAACAGCTTATATATAGATTCAATTCAAAACAAGCAATCATAAAACTAATTGGCAAATGTTTCTTTCTTTTAGGACCGTATGCACATCTGTTTCACAGCGTGCATGAACAGAGTTATGTTGCCTGTGTGATAGCACACGCTACTAACATGGAATCGGTAGCTTATGGAAACAATGCTGGAAATCGATATAGCAATCTGGTTAGTATCTTCATGTACCTCTGCTCGTTCATTTTAATTTTGCTTCATTGATAACAATGAAGATTAAACGCGCCGCGTGCAGTATTAATGAGTAAAGGAGAAAGTACAACCGTGTAATGTAAGATGTAACGTATATTTAAAAAACAAAGAAAAAACACGAAAAAAGATCAAAGTTACACGTTTTCTTATCGTACTTAAGTAAGTAAGACAACGAATGGCCGTGAAAAATACACTTGGTTCCACTTCAATCACAGATTAGCCTAACTCGTTCCAATGGACAGGCCAAATCGTTTCGACGAACGACGAGTTGATAATTACCTTAACGATATAGAATAACGTCATTTTATCTTCTCGCATACATACGTGTACAATGTATATTTTAATATTACTCTCCTTTTCACGCATAATATATATATATATATATCTCATTTTCTCGCTTTCGTTTATATACAACAATGTTAAAACGATTCTCAGTCTTCTGCTATAGAGGATAAGGTGAATCGCGATACGCTATCCAGGTAACTCGTAAATTACACTTCAATGTATAAACAGCGTTTAAAATGCTCAGGTAAACGTTCATACTGGAGAAGACAGTAACAAGTAAAAAACGGAAAATCAAAGGAAGAACTACAATTATGCTTATTTTGATAATAGAAAAACAGAAAAAAGAAAAATGCGTACAAACTTCTTCTTGCGTAAAATTGTTATTCGTAATCTCACGCGCTATGTACGATTATTATAGTGTATTTGCCAGTCCGATGATAATAAAGTACAAAAAAAAGAGGTATCATAGAACATATGATTCGGTTGATTCTATCGATCCTAACGTAGTAACTAACGAAACCATTGATGGTGAGAAAGAACGATTAACATACATATGGGTGCATTATCAGAGATATAGAAAGTAGAAATGAAAGAGATTATGAATGAACAATGCTAGTATCGCGTGAATATATGGAATATGTAAGCTCTATCTGATCTATCGCGTCGTTTAAGTAATCAAATGCGACAAATGGACAACTGTGAAAGAGGCCAAGTTCATTTATCCGATGAACAGTCTGATCGTTTGAGTGGTGGCCGAGATAGGTAACAACCGGCGGAAGATGATCATTCGTCAATTGCGATCTTCGCGCATTTGCGCCTCTCCTTGGCGGTCTCGTGGAAGAAGATCTTGAGCGAGATGCATCCGAGGAACAACAGGGCGGAGATGAGGAAGATGAAGCCGGGCGTGTATTTTCCAAAGACCATCACGCTGAACAGCCCAATCAGTTGGAAAAGCAGCAACAGCGGGGCAAAGTATACGGCCAGTCTCAAGAACAGGCGTCTGCTCTGTTTAGGTTTCTGATCTCGCCTCGTTCGGAATCTCGGTGTTAATTTACTGACAGATTCGGTGATCTTCGGTGGCTCTGCCGTTTGCACCTTTTTCGCATGAATGTCGTACAGCAGCGACTGCTGAAAGCTTTTGTAAGTAGATTCTTGCGGTGATTAGCTGGATGAACTGCTGGAGGCAATAGTGCAGCTTGCAAGCGATCGGGTGCGACTTTGAATTTTCGAAAGAGTAGAGCAGATACGGGAAGAGATTGAGGTTCTCGCAGCAATGGCGGATCTTTTGCATCGAAGTGTGACGAAACAGCATTGGCGGCTCGTTATTACTTCCATCTGTCGAGAGATATAATGAGATATAATTATCAACTGATATAAGACAGTGTATAATTATTAATTGATTATTATTTTAACGATGAAAAATGACTTTCGCTATATGAATATACTTTTTTTCTGTCAGAACTTCAGTGGAATGATCTATAATAATGATTATATTATGTCGTAACTATAATTGTCAATAGTGACTAAACCGTTTTATCAATTGAAGATTTGTACCCTCCATTGTAATCTCCTGTTCTCCCTTATATTGTAACTAATATTTTTTAAACTTTCTATCATATCAACTTCAATATTTTATATTAATTTCTTTTGTACAATATGTAATTATATTTTCTGTTATAATGTAAACTTTATATTTTAATTTTTCTAACGCAAGTTTACTTCAGTCGTTCTCGTGTTCGGATGAATTGCATCATTTTCATATAATCGTCAGTTATTAGTCAAATTATATTCCTTACCTCTCAGCATGTTAGACATACGTCGTACCAGAGTCTGTTTGCCAACGACGTCTTCCTTTTCCATCATTCCCGACACTTTGGTCATTTTGGTTATCGCAATGGTAAAAATGTCTCTTCTTGAGCTATCTGAAGTTTCGATTGTTATTTGCACAATAGTTGTTTTTCTCTGAAAAAAATGACAATTATTTTATCATTATTTTTCGCCGGTTGGAAACCGAATTCTTCCGAAAGTATTAAGCGAGGAGTCTCGTGTTGAACGACAATGTAATCGGGCAGCACCGGACTACTAAAAAATCACGAAAAATCTTTTCGATTCGCGTTGAACAGACCTCCGAAGCGTGGTAGAAACAAGAAAAAAATATCGTAACCCGATAGCCTTTGCGACCCCGAGATTAAAACGTGAACTGCTTTTTTCAAGAACCTCCAATCGTTTATTTTAATCCATTAAGAGCCAACACTAACACGATAAGCAATTTGCAGTTTCCTTTTTAAAATCAATTTCTGTTCCAATTTTAATTTTTAATGGAATAATTGTAAAAGGAAATTCCAAAGATACGATGGATATTTTTCATTTTATTATTTCTTTCGTTTAGGTTGACCAGTTTGCAAAAAGCAACTCGAAATTATTTAATAAATTAACGACAGGTTCAGAAGTTCAGTCTTCATAAGTCAAAGTTTCTCGTATTTTTGATTAGGAAACCTAAATAAAAATTAAATACAAAATTCTTTTTCTTTCAACGAATACAACTTAAATATAGATTCTTGATGTGTTGGTAATACTAAGCTGATTCATTGACCACCGAGCAATGGTTTATCATTTATATAATGGAATTATATAATTAAATTTTTTTAATTTGGTAAAACTATAGAATCTAAATGAGGAAATAATGAAAGAAATATTAACCAAATCCTTGAAATTTCCATTCATAATCACGAATTGTAATAGAAAACACAATACGAAAGGATACAATTTTGCATCAATGTTTAACCAGAACTATCAAAATCAAGATTAATTTTTAATTGCTCTTCAGCTCTTGTGTCCTTTTTTTTTATATTATATTTTTCCTATTCTTTGCAACCACAAGCTTTTATATTAGATTGTATAAATATTCATTCACATTTTATTTTTAATTTTAACTTTAGTATTGAAAACACATGGATCATAATTTTCTAGATAAAAGAGTAAAAACTTAAATTGATAAGCTAAAAATTACCTACTTAACTATTGCAACAAAAATATTGAAATTTTTTCATAAAAAAGAAAAATAAAATAAAAGCTCCAAAACTAATAATGTGAAAATTATCTTCTTAACTCTTGCAAAAGATATCGGAATTTTTCGATAAAAGAATAAAAACTCCAAAACTGATGAGGTAACGATTACTCAATTATTGCAAACATTGAAATTTTTTTCGTTAAAAGAATAAAACTGACAGGGTAAAAATTACACAACTGTTGCCAAGAGTAATAGAACAAAACAATACGTACATTATTTACTAAATAGACCTAATATAAATGTACAATATTAGACGCTCTTTTCAAAGAACAAACTTATTATAACAATTTAATACTTATTTGTCTTTTAATATTAGTTTTACTCTTAGTTAACCGTATAACCGTATCTTCCAGCCGAAATTTCAAAGACGGAAACGCGCGAGAAAAAATGAACGGAGTTGCGCGTGTACGCGTCGCTGAACAACTGAAAACTTTGCAACGACACAAGCTTTATGAAACTCTCGCAGACTACTTGACTGATCGTATAATACATGTATCCTCCCATCTAAATCCCGCGCGCTTCTCATCATCGCAAATTGACCGCGTAGGCGTGGAGAGTCAATAAACGCGAGCCTCCCTCAAGGGGACAGCGAACGCCGGTCGCGTTATGCTAAAATTTCTCGAAACTATCTACATATCCGTATAACTAATTCCCTTATCGAACACGAACGTCGACAATCTTCACACTGAACTTAATCTCTAATCGATTATTCAAATTCGGGGAATCTTCCGCCTTTCAACGAGAAAATTGTTCGCGGGATAGATTCACGGGGAGATACATATATATATATCGACAGAACGAGGTAAACACGAGGGAAGAAAAGACTACTTGACTAACACTTAATACGGTGTACGGATAACACAATTACAAAAAGCGGAAGCGGTACGTGATTGTCGCCGACCATGAGGTCAATTGACGGTACTTGAATCATCGAACGACGGGGAATTATACTGGAAAGTTCTACTTTTATTAGCTCACCTGACAGGGTCCTAGTGATAACTGCACTGAGATAGATGCTCGTCGAGCGTCGTCACTGCCCGTATAAGCCGCTCGATTCTCTCCTTTGTGTCGCCGGTTTCTCGTCTAACTATGTTTCTTGTACAGATTAAAAACGATGGGGAATTCGCGGAATATGTCCATCCTTCGGTGCTGCGGCTTCTGCAATCCTCGAGAAATCGATAAGGCCGGTTGTTGAACGCGAGTCGTTCCCTTCTGTCGAAGGGGGCTACAAATCAACTGAAGCCGGTCAGAGAGACGTTACTCCTCTGGTTCGTTTCTACACGACAAAACACAAACAACGACTATGCTCTCCAGCCGGAGCAGCGAGGCTATGTTGAAGCGAGCACGAGTGGCGACCCCACGTTTCCTTCGAGGTAACGTCTGGTCATCTCACCAGCTGATTGGTCGCTCGCTTCGGGTCTAAAGGTTCCCCGACCAATTGCTGGAAGGTAAAACAACTGCGGAGGAACAAAAAGGGCTACCTAACGGAAACGTGGGATTAGTCACGTAAATGTGTACATCACGAGCTCTTCTTGTGATTTTTTGAAATGCTATTGACCCTTCGAACAATCCCGACAGAGGGATCCGTTCGTTCTGTCAAGGTTTGGAGCATTTGATCGTTACACTTTTGCGTCATACACTGCAATGTTTATACTAACAGAGGAGAGATAAGGTTTGTTTGGGTCTCCTTATATTTAAACTGATAAAGTTCAGGTAAGTTGTTTTTGGAACGAAGTTCAACCGGTTTTTTTTAAAGTGGTAAATCGATGAGGCTGATTCAAGTCGGCACGTGATCGTGATGAAAACAGGACAGCCTAACACGTGTCCTTGTGAGTGAAAACAGTCGGTGGCCTAAAAAAAATTCTAAAGTTCGCGTCAAACGTGTTTGTTTAAAATATTGAAATTTTGTGTGACGTTAACTAATATCAAGATGAGACTTATTCTACTAATTCTTCCTCGAAACTTAAAAACTTACCTCATGCGTCTCTTAAAAAGAGGACACATTGAACTATGCTCAAAGAAGCTTCTGAGGTGCTAATCGCACCTTCATCGCAATTCGCAAAACTAATAACGGATTCTCTGCATAAATGTTATCGAGTGTTTTAATGAGTCAATTACTCTCTCCTTTATTATCACAAATTCGAGCGGCATCGAAGGAAAAATGCGTTAGTCTACAGTCTACGGGAGATTAGGGGCTCTGCAGTTTATGTAGCTGGCGTCAATAAACGCAGAGCTTATGCAACGATTCATTGATCTCTGACGCAACAGTAGCACGCAGCTAGGTGGAAGAGACAGAAAAATCACATGGTTGATTATTATAAACCACGAAGCATCCGCTCGCAGTGCTTATTCACGCTCTGCTCGCGTGATTGTCAGTGGAGGCGGTATATATAATATACATGTATACATGTGTACGTGTATGCAGTGACGTCGTAAAAATCTGTCACTAATACGGGTCTCTGAGTTTGGAGACTGAGACGTACGTACAGTGGCTATAGAAAGCATCTATACATGTATTAGAATTAAAACTCCGTTTGTATGAATTTGTTAGATAAGTGTATAGGTCAATATAGCGAAACCAAATTCATCAAGATACGATGTCAAAATACAAAATCAGTTCTTTCATTGTTTAAAATGTTTAAGAAAATGTTTAAAAAAATGCGGAATGTTTAAAAAAATTTTCTGTCTTTAGAGAAGTATACTTGACGAACCTGGTAATTTTTTGGAAAGTTTTCTTGCTGGCGTTTAAACGTTGGTCAATGTATGTAAAATTAGACTCTGTCGAAACTTGGACTCCTCTTATCTGCGTCTTTTTCTATCGTCTTTTCCTATCGAAATATGTGGGCGAACGAAAAAAATTGCACGATAGATTATCTTTCACTGAGGTCCGATTATTTATGTCTGCACTTTTAACGCTTTGTTTGCTATATTCACTAAACATAACTAATAATCGTAAACAAATTGATTTTCAAATTTTTCATAGGGGAGAATAATTATAGATTAGACGTTGTTTTTTTATAGGAAATTTGAATTATATAATTTATTTAAAATATACAAAATTAATGCATATTTCTATACAATATTATCATTTAATAATAGAAATAAATTGTAAGAAATAAATAATAAATGAATTACTTAATCTCATTATCGTCATTATACTATTTAAATTAATTAAGTATTATTATTCAGTCAAATTATATTATAATTGAAGAAGATACGAGTACTTTATCTAACCTCTCTCTTACATCGTTTCAAATTGCTGTTTCGATGATTGATGAAAATTATTGTGCTTATTACATATATAAATTCTTCAAAAAATATCTAAATATCTATAATATTTTAAATAATACTTGCTTACTTTCCTTTCAATTTTGTAATATTCATGAAGTTGACTAACTTCCATAAAAAAAATGGATTCTGAGTAAGAAATTCAGATATTAAAAAATTATCACACTCAGCAAAAAAGTGAAGTGAACTTTAATTCATTACATAAAGATTACGCAGAAAGTAGCAATTTTTGGCAATGGTGATTAAACAGATTTCCTGCTAGAATTTCAACGATAAAAGGGAGAAACGAAGTGTTTTAATTATTTTAATTATTCAAAAAGTAACAGCATTATTTCCTTTTGGAAATTATTCCCATTTATAGTAACGTTTTGCGAATTAACAAATGTCTATCAAAGAGTACGTAAATCTGAACCATTGCTAAAAATTATTTTAAAAAGTAGACACTTCGCAAATGATTTCCCCCAAATGTGTTCCCAATTAAAGTAACGTAATACGATAATACTGTAACCAAGTTTTACGAATTAGCAGATATTAAAACTTGTACTTCAAAAATTATTTAAATAGTAGAAATATTTATTTAAAGCTATCTTTATTTAAATAGTAACACAATAATCAAAACGTTAAACAGATAAAATGAACAAAAAGTTTTAAATTAAGGCTCACAATAAAATCAGATTAAATCAAATAACTTAAGAATTGCTTGAAAAAT
>KQ435711.1:2456529-2466906 GCA_001276565.1 Melipona quadrifasciata
TACGTTGGCTCTATATTGCTGGAAATCGCCACCCATTAGGGTGTCGAGACGCTCGTGCCTCGCCGTGTGCTGGACGAAACGTGTCTTGTCGCAGAACGAGTAGCCGCAGTCCTGACGCATGCAGTGGAAGTGGGTCTGGTGCTCTCTGTAGCCGCAATGGGGGTACCTGCAGTCTTCGTTGAATCTGAACCTGAAATGGCAATTGGGAATTAATCATAGTTGGATTACATACTCGGAATTTTTTATTACTAATATTTAGGATAGAAATTGAATTTGATTTTTATTCAACACTTGTGTCTGCGTGATGACACAATAAACGTTGACCCGCGAGAGTGTTTTTTACAATCAACGATGAAATATTTATTGGATTTGTATTACGCTCCTTATTTACTAAACTTTTACACTTTCATGCACCTAAAAAGTTAATTGTAATTTTGTAAAATCTTCCACAGTAATTTTGTAAGTTCAATATTTATACAGTAAAACATGAGTAAAACGTAACGTACAAAAATTAACCTTAAGAAAAGAAAGACGTAAAAAAAATAACACAAACCTGACGTATCCTTCCGGCACAGGTTCGTCCTTAAGCATCCGCATGGAATGATGAAGCCTCTGTTTCTTCGCCTCGGGTGAATTGCTATCAGGCGGCGACAAAGACCTCTTATTCAGGTTAAGATTCGCCGCCAGCGAAGCCAGAGGGTTCTCGTCTCTGGCAGGAGGTAGAAAATTAGTCGGTGGTAAACCAGGGGCGAACATCAAACCCGGTCCACCTGTGTACATGCCGCCGTGTTGCAAGAACGGTGGCAGAGCTTGGTTCATCAGGGCGATCTGCTGGTTCATAGCAGCCATTACAGCTGGGCTAGGAAAGTGGAAACTGTGGCTAAGGTCCAGCTCGAAACTAGTTGGGACTGGCGATTGTTGAACACTGGGTGGCATACTCGGCTGAGACAACTGGCCATTCTCGTTGTTATCCATCACCGAATTGTTTCCATCGTCTCTGGACACTTCGCTGGGCTCCCTCTTGACATTCGGAACAACGCTCTGGACCCCGATGTCCGAGCCACATCTCGCTGGCTCCATCTTCACCTCCTTCACTTGCGTCTGTTGGCTCATCTGGCCGAGAGTCTGTTGCATCTGACGTTGCATCTGATTCTGAAAGTTTTGGATGTTCTGCGCCATTTGAGCGTTCTGCGCCATGAAGTCGTGCTTCTGCGACAGCTGCGCCAGGTAGTCGTGCTGCAGTTGATTCGGTGTCTGACTGGCCAAATCGTGTTGCTGTTGACTGAGGATGGCGCCTGTTGAATGTTTAGCTATGTGCGCCACTAGTCGGTCCAGTTCGGAGAACGCCTGATTGCAGGCGTTGCAGTGGTAGTGGTTCTTACGTTTTAACTTGCAGAACGGCCTGCTGCAGCTTTGCTCTGGTCCGTAGAGGATGTGCGGCGAGGCTGAAGATGTGGATGGTAGTACCGGTGACTCTGCAACGGAGAGGTCTCGGGTGAGTACAGATTGTCGATCGTCGAAGATCGGGAAAGGCGAAAAAAGCGACGACTGATTCACTGAATCGGACACAATTCAAGGCGATAAATGTTTGGTCGTCGTATAGAGACACGAACCTTGGTGCACGGAAGTTCGCATGGATAGCACGACGCCCGGAAGTGCGGGTTCACTCGGCGGTCCACTGACCGGATAATAGGTGCCTGCCGCCCTCACCACTAGCAACAATCAACCAAACAACCAACACTTCAAATATACCTCCCACTAGAATTACAACCACCTTGTACAATAGTTACATCAAACGCAACAAGAGAAAAAAAAAAAAAAACAATGTACATGAGAAAATATAATATGTGAGAGTGAAATTTGTGTAGGGATGAATAAATGAATTTGCGATCGAAGGATTTGTTTTAAAAAACGATCCTTGTATCTTTCTACATTTCTGTATATTTAATTACAATAAATCACAAAGTTGTGAAGATTATTATAAAAATTATTCCCTTATGACATCTTTGTATTTCTTTGTCCAATTTAAAATAGTTGATTCAAAATAGTTTCTATATAGTATAAAATATAGATATATAACTTCAATATATGTATATTGTGAAAAATTTTCGAGACTAAATTTTTATTTTTATCGTGTCACGAGTTTAATTTTTGTTACGATAATCTACAAAATTGATAAATTTGACAAGGATGATTTTTATTACGAGTAGATCACGGATTTTTATGCATTTAAGGAAAATTCAAAGGAACATGCAAAAATATAGCGTTTCTTATAATTCTTAGTAGGTAGAATAATTTTTCGAATTATTAATAAGTAAAATGTATTTCTCAATTATGTTTATTAATATTGTATAAATATATTCAGTCATGATCTCAATGTTATAGCCCACCAAATTTTATAAATTTAGAAAACATTCAAATGTAAACAAATTAATTTCCTAGCCAACTTCCATCTTTTTTTAAATCACATTCTTAAAAAAAAAAAAAAGCAAAAAACACGAATACGCATAAAAATCCGCGAAAATAACTCACAGTGGCGTCGAAAGGATCGAGATGTGCTGTCGTGTCTAATGTGTGTAGTATATACTGAAGTGGTGCGTGTACGTGCAGAGAACATGCATCGGTTGGACAATTGTCTCTTTAAACTCTCTCAGTTTAACTACCAAAACAAGAATCTATAAAACAATACTATACAGGTGCACTGGTTCGTGTCCAAGTTGAAAGTCGCACTTACCGGTGGTCTTGTTAACATCTGGGCTGTGGATCTCCGATTCCTTCTCGTCGATCATCGATCTGCTCTCCATCTCGCTCGTCAAACTCTCCTCGGGTTTCTCGATCAACTCAGCCGGATTCTTCACTTGAATCCTAGGCTTCGTTTCCTGCATGATAGGCTGCATCTGCGTCTGACACTCCTGATTCGACGAACATTCAGGCTGTTCGTCGTGACTGCTACTGTGCTGTTTCTCGTGCATCGCCATGGTCGAGTATCTAACGAACGAGTAGCCACAGTTCGGCCTGGTACAGTGAAAATGCCGATTAATGCGATTACTGTGACAACCAACCAGCCGGCAGTCAACCATCTTGTCGAAGAATGCGAAACCAGGTGGTATGTCAACGTTATCGTGAAAGTCTTTGCTGTGCATCAACAATTGATCGGGCCTGTCGGTGGAGAAGTGACACCTAAGCTGCGAGCAATGATGGTGTCTCGTCGACCTGAGGGCGCAAGCAGGATCTGGACACCCATCGGGATTGTACGTGGAGAAACCTTCCGGGTCGCCAAGGCTGTTCGAAGGCGAGACACTGCCCTCCCTGTCTTCGGTCATAAGATTAGGGGTGAGGCTAGGCGTCTGAGGTTTAGGTAGCTTGAAACTAGTGAAGATCGCCTGCGGCGAGTCGTGAGTGTGGGTAGCTGGATCGCCACCCGACCAGATCTCGATCACTCTGTTCTTTGGAGGCCTGCCTCTCTTCCGCCTGAACATCGCGTCGATGTTCGTCAAGTGCGTTAACGTCACGTCGGAGGATAGAGCGTGAGAGGAGCAAGAGAGATTCAACTGTCGGCTGTACTCGTGGATCTTGTAATGTTGAAGACGACGGAAGGGTTTGTCGGTGGAGAGGATCACCTCGCGACAGTTCTCCCAGTTACAGTGATAGTGTTTCTCTTTGTCGGCGTACGGGCAGCCGTCGTCGCAGCCACCTTCCTCGAAGAACGCGTCGGTGATACGTTCCTGAGTCTCGTGTTCCCTCAAGTGTTCCCTGACCTCGCGGGGATCCTTCAGAACAGCACCGCAACGATCCAACCCGCAGTGATGGTGTTCCCTGCCCGTGTGACAGGGACAGTCAGCCGTCGCAGGTACCAGATACGCTAGTTCCGTGGCAGTCAGCTGTTGACTCTGTTGACTCTGCTGCTGGTGTTGCTGCTCTATGGTCACCGTGGAACTTCCACTGGCGGTGACCGTGGTCGTTGGCGCGGTGAGATCCATCGCTAGGTCGCTACCACTTTGAAACGAATCGTCCAGCGAGTAGTACGACGGCGAGCCTCGGTCCTCGTTCGAGCTCTCGCCGGCGGTCGGATACCACCGACGGCGTTGATCTGCTTGTACTTTCTGTAGGCCAGCTCCGTCTCGTGACGCTCGTGTTTCCGTTTGTGAGAGAACAGCTGGCCGGACGAGTGAAGAACGTAGCTGCAATGCGGCCGTATGCAGTGGATGTGATTGCAGACGCGGGAGAAACGGCACTGCTCGAACGGGCACGCCTCGGATTTCATGAACTTCTTGAAACCGTCGCGGGATAGCTGCTCGTCTTTGATATGGTACGACTTGTGCTTGTCTGTAAGAAGAAGACAAAGAGAAGAATTCGTTAGAGAATTCTATTACGTATTAGGAAACACTGGCGCTTTTTCGATTTCACCGAAACGGCGAAAGAAACAAATTAATTTAATTCAATTCGTTGCAACGTGTCATTATTTTAATCTGTTTATTGATTGTTTGTTTATTTCATCTTTTTCAAATAATTTGAACGTTGAAGTTTTCATTTCTCTTCGTTGGAATATCCTTCTGAATATCCCTGTAGCGTCAATTAAGATTATCAATCTATCCAAAAACTACTGCGAAAGCTGTCTATATTGCAAATTCTGTTGTCTGTCATTTGTACGAAACGTAATATTCAAACCTCATTTCGTTTCAGATGTGTCATATACATATGGATGTGCGTGCATCCTCAAATTTTATGAAATTCCAAAAATCTACAGAGATGCATCACACGATGCATGTACAACATAGATGAAACAAATTTCTATTTAAATTTCATAGTTACAACTATCATCCGTGTATAACTTCAAAGCCCATAATCGTAAGACAGAACTGCGAATTAGTTCTTTACCCATATCAGCCTTGTTCTTGAAGGTGAACCGGCAACCAGCTCGGCGACAATGGAAGTGCGTGGTCCGTTGTCCGACGAAAGGACAGTGATCAGTGGCACAGCTCTCGGTAGCTCGAAATCTCTGGAAACCCTCCTGTATGATTGCCGAGTCCTTACGGTGATAGTTGGCGTGCATTTGCACGTCCGACGTCGATATGTAAACTTTATCGCAATTCTCGTGGATACAGTGGTAGTGAGTCTGTTTACGATTGTGGGGGCAGGCACGGCCCGGATGCCTCTCCGAGCAATCGTCCGTCGGCGAGTACCTCATGAACCCGTGCTGCAAAGATTCGTCCCTCTTTTTGTGCCACTTGAAATGCCTGATCATTTCCTCCTTTTTCACAAACACCCTACCACTGCAGTCCAGACAGTGAAAATGCTCGCGGCAGCCGAGCTCCTTACAATACGAGCTACCGCATTCTTGGCCCGACGTGTACCGCCTCACGTATCGGGAGTAATCGATTATCGGCTGCGACATCGAGCTTTTCGAGCTACCGATCAACGTATCCGCAACCGGAGACATGCTTTGTCTCAATAATGCTGAAATCAGAAACCAGAAGGCACGAGGTGAGGAGGATTACTCTCTCGGAGCGCGAGGATTTTTCGGAGAGTTTGGCGATTAATTGGATCGAATTCCGCAAACTGTGTTTTCTCGGGCGGTAAAACATTAATTTTTGAAATTGCGAACTTTCCCTGTTTTCTTATCTGTTTATTGATTGTTTGTTCGTTTCATCTTTTTCAGATAATTTGAACGTTGAAGTTTTCATTTCTCTTCGTTGGAATATCCTTTTATCGAAGATTTTGTGGAAATATATTTTGTCATTTTAGCGTCGTTCTCTACGATCGCAATAATTCTTATTGAAATTTAATTAAATAAGAGGTGACTGAAGAATCAAGCTTCCAAAATGTAACTATCACTATAAAATAAAAATGTCAAAGCTGACACACAACGAAAAATTAAAAAAGAACAATGATGTATATTTGGTATGATTATGAATATCGCTTTATACTTTATATGATTGAGAAAATGCTTAAATTCTAAGACATTTTACAATTTTGAGATATTTTACGAACAGAAATACTAAATACACGTATTTTAATTCTTTTTCATAAATACAAGGAATTTTAGTTTCAGTTGATAAGTTAACGTTTTAATTATTCGATGATGGGTATGATATCGTCTGATGTTAGTGAAGAATCCAAACGGTAGATAAAGAAGCGTTCTGCAATCCTCGACTCTTCGACTACACCCGTTTAATTAACCAGCGACTTTATCTGCGGTAGTTGGCAAGAAGTAAAAATTATTATCATTGATACAGGCGTTTAAAGGGTAATTACACGAGTTAATTAATGGATATCAGAAAAATGAAACTTGTCTTTCGTAAAAGCGTCAATACCAATTAGTAGCGAATTGATTAAAATGATTGGGAATGTAATGTATTCGCGTCTTTTAAAAGATCTTTGGTAACGATACCGTAGATAGGAATTATAGCGTTGACTTTTGAAACCATGTGAACCGAAGTGAAACAAAAACGAGTTTCGTCGCGACTCTTACAATTTCAAGTCGTTGAATTATCAGCTTGTAAATGGGCTTGATTTATCTTGATCGCTCGATTCTTTTAGAATGGCTCCACCTCTTTCAGGAGAGAAACGATATACTAGATTTTATTAAATTTTAATTATAAAAAATACCATCGATACAAAGATGCAAATCGATCGTAAATTGTATCAGAGATACATCGATCGATAAACTAGGAACGGACATAAACTACCATTATTGAGAATGTCGAATCTCGCGTATCAAAAAATTTTTGCAAACACACACTTTTGAATCTCCGTCGAAATTCATTGGTTCAATCACAGTCTACGACTCGTTTCAAGCCTCCAGCACGCGTTCGTACGCTTTAAGTGACAATAACACGCTGTTCCCAAGAATTTCGCGAATAGCCGCGAAATATATAACTGCGGGGAGAATATATGGCCGAGGCTCCACCTCCGGCAACCGGAAACCACGGTACACGTTCGGCGCGCCCTACCAAAAGGCATTGGCTGATTCCAAGAAATTCCTACTTGTCGACTGTGCGCGTTTGAATGCGTTCAGAAACGAGTTTAAAAATTGTCGAATATTTCTCTTAGGGTTTCCCCCTCTCGGGCCCTTTGGTAGGGATAGGCGCACCAGCCGAAGTTTTATGCGCACGTGTGTAACGCGAAAGAGAAGAAGGGTTCCCCGATGTGGCAGCGAAACGAAAGAAAAACGAGCAACGAGAGAAGAGACGAAATGGTAAAGGTTGCGAGGGAGAGGCGAGCCATTATTACTTTCGTATTATGTTCTCTTCGGTGCTCGATGCTTCTGGGTCAATCTCATTTTTTCGACGATTCGAAAAAGGGCACCGTGAAACTGTTGCATGTGATTAGGAAATTGAAGTTCGAGAAGTGAAGATTGCGGGAGGAGGAAGACTGATCAGTCATCGAAGCTACGAAAACTGTTTTTTTTTACTTATAAAAGAGTTAACGCTGTCAATTTTGTAATTTCCTTCGAACGTGTTTTCGCAATGTTAGAGAAAATTCTGGAGAAAAGACAGTCTTAGGTCCAAATGACTGTTTTCACTTCGTGTCACGTCGCGCTGCAATTCTTCTGTCGCAATTGCGGATTTCGATACACTTGTGAAAAATTTGATAGGTAAAGTGAAACAAAGTTCCACTCAGCCATGGTTCTCTCTTTCAGCCATTTCATTCGTAAAAACATGATTTTGCATAAATACAGTCACGTTGTCCTTTCATGATCATCGCGTTTAACAAACTAAATCGAAGACACGTGAAACTGTGATTACGAAATCAAAATTCCAAAAATTGTGCACACTGCGATTTACTCGTGCCCGTGCATGATGAGTAGGAAATTTTCAAGTGCAAAACCGTACGCGTTAAAAATACATGATATAAATGTGTCATGTAAGAACAACATACACAGAAATGTACAAGAGTGTGATGTACTATAAAATAATATGCAATGCAAGGATATATGTTCTACTTCTCCGCGAACTTTCCATCTTATCAATCACATTCTCGAAAGACTGTGAATTCGCAATGTGAATTCGCAATAAAAAAAAAACAAGTCCGCAGTCTACCTTCGGAGAATATTCAATTTCAACGAGGTGTTACGGCTAAGGCAGCACGTGCTCGAATTACGAAATTTACATTTTCGCTCTGGATGCTTAAATTAATTATCCAGTTTAGCTGAACCGGGAACGCTGATGCATATTGTTGCGTAACATTCGGTTATGACTGTTAATCTATCCTCCGGTGCGGTAATTATGTAATGCAGCTGCGTGTTTCGTGTGGCTCGTTAGAGCACCTTCTGACTAGCCGTCGAGGAAACTCTTATTCACACGAATTTACAGCCACCAACATCCACGCGCGGCGTGCAGGCTCGTCGCTCGCTCGTGTGAGAAACAGGCGAAAACGCACACGTACGCGCGCGTACACGCATTGGAGGTCAAGGCTCCTCGCATCGAGCAGGTATTAATTAAGAATAAACGCGTCGATAGTATCGCAATTGGACTGGCAGAGTGAATCTTGCCGATTCGCCGCTCATATCCGGGAATGTCAGACATTTTGTTGACGCCTAATTATGCGAGCCGCGTCGCAGGAAGCGTGCCAAAACGGCCGCTAGGCGTCGAACGGAACCTGGCCTTGGATCTCGTTAAAAGATACGATGATGTATATTCTATCGTAAATTTCGTCGAAAGCCATCGCGATTTGTCAAGGTGTTGAAGCCGAGGGGACAATAATAATACAAGTGAAACATGTTACTTACGAGAAAGTATCCATTATCTCTGTTCTTTTACTTCAAGTCCCAAAGTATGTGCTTCATCTCTCTGTCGATAAATTCTTTTTATCAATATTCACAGATCGATACGTCTACATCTTTGTCTCGACGAATTGAAACAAAGTCGGAAAACCAACGTCAGAGCGACTGAAGAAAAGGAAACGTTCCAGGTTAAAGGTGAAACCATCGGTGGTGCCACCCGTACATCGAGTCGGGACGAAGAATACGAGAGACGTGACAGGACTTACGGGGCAAATCTTAAAAAATACGAGAAATCCACGGGACAGACACACACACCGCAGCCGGTGTGATCCCCCCATTTCCTACCCCTTTGCACGGGGTATATATCCAGCGGCTTTCAAAGGCTGAAACCCTTTTATTCGTAGTTCTTGAAACTCGCACGGACCGGCGAGAGGGGGAGGGGGGGTTTAGAGAGAGGTAGTCGATCCCGACTACGGATGAAAAACCCCGGGGCCCTGATCGAGGGGGGGAGGGAGAGAGAGTTTAAAATTTTCAAAAAGCCCAATCCTGAAAAGGAGGCCCCCGTATTTCAGCGCGCGTCGGTTCTCTCCTCCTTTTTTTATCATTTAATCCGCGCGCTGAATAACCCTTTATACGCAGTCCCGTGATCTGGCGAGCCGAAAATCCGAGCACGATCTCCGCCGGAACGTCTCGAAACGTTTTCTCCAACAGGCTGATATATTTTCTACGCGCCGTCGCGATAAATAATTTCCTCGAACATGAATCGTGAAACAAAATTTTATCATCATTTGTTTTCGTTTTTAATTCATCGTTGGTTTACTCGTTCAATTTCCATTCTAAATAGACTTGTACGATATAACGCTGTTGTAATCGCAACGTAATGTAAAATAAAATAAATCGTCGATAATTTAAATATTCCAGTGCGCCTTTAGTAAATTCTCTTCCGACAAAGTATACAGCTTCTTATCTGCTATACATATGTAACAACGAACGAATAAATTTGATCAACTCGTTCGAAAGGCTGAAACGGAATAACACAATATGGAAAGGTACACGTTAAAATTAAGAACGCACTTCTCAATGCATTCAACGATTGATTTGAATTTTGAATGAGCAGCCAAAGGATCAAGAAATTATTAATCGAATAAATTTGTTTCGCGCCAACGAGAAAAATTTCAAATTCTATAATTCGAGGAACACGTTTCTAGAAAGAAAGAGGGTTTAACGTAACCCGCAAAATCGCGTGTTTGGATAATGCGTCAAGTGCCCGCTGCGTAGTACGTTCGTTCTACGTGGCATTCGCCAAGGGTCCATTGAACCTTTTCCTTCCTTTTTCCCTCTCTCGAGAGGGCCTAAATACCGACAAAAAAAAATCCCAACGGGCAACCTCGCCCCTCGCCTCCTGCCTCTTTAACCCTTTTTCGACGGCCCTCGTCACAACATTGTTTCCGGAAAAACGGCTCCGTCAAAGGAGTAACCGGCCAGATGCGATTTAATGAGCCAGAATAGAGACGTTGCACCGATTTCACGGGCATTGTGAGGCGGAGTGGCGCGGAAACGCGATTGGTGAGAGCACATTGACGACGTGTGCCAATATTTTCGAAACTTTCAGAAAGGATTACGTTGACCTTGCATCGACCTTTCTCCTTTCA
>KQ435711.1:2467033-2486845 GCA_001276565.1 Melipona quadrifasciata
TATTCAGGTTCAGCGCGGAGTTGTTTAGTTGATTGAACAGAGAAAGAGAGGAATGAAATTTTCCAAGTTGCTCGAAAGTGCTTCCGCATCATGGCTCAATGAAAAATTTCGACGCGTCGGAGTTGTTGTAATGAAAATTTGTTCTTCCGAACGAAGTGACGGACGAATTCAAAAGAAAAACGAAGAAAACCAAAAAAACTGACAGCCGAAATTACAACAGTGATTCTCTCTGAAAATAACGAAACGCTTTTGAAAACGAGTCAAAAAGTGACTCGCTGTTAAACTTGTCCCATAAAAGGAGGAACCACGAACTATATTGTCTGTATACGCGCGCAATCATCAATCCGGTCGCAACCATGAAAATCGTGGCGCCAAGAGGGTCATCCAAAGCGAGCAGATGAAATGGGAAAATGGTGGTCGAAGGTGGAACACCGAAGAAAGAGGGGAAATCCAGAGAAACGAAGACGCGAGCGGACACTAAACTATTCTAAGATCCCCTGCGAGAGAGTGTCGCGGACTTATTGTCTCTCAGCGAGAGCGGCGGCGTTATTTCTGTCAAAATTGCGTTATGGTCGCCATTCTCCTGTCCCGTTTCTCTCGATGCTGCTCGTTTAACACCTTCTTTTACGATGCGGCGGATCCTCTTCTTCTTCATCTTCTTCTTCTTCTTCCACCACGGGCTCGAATCGTCGTCGTTGGTGGAAACTCAGAGTCCGAAGACCAGAATAAACGCGGCCCATTATAATTAACGCGATTCCTTCTTTAGGGAAGAGGCGAGAAACGCGCTGTTTCCAGGAGGACCGGCGAGATTCTTGAGCACGCTCCCTTTCCAACTGGGAATTTACGAGCTTCCCACCGTGTTTTCGTCGATAGAATTATTCCTGCCTTTGTCTACTCGTCCCTCCTAATTATTACTAGCGAGCTGCACCGCGAGATTTATAGAGAGTATTTATAGATCTGAACGTTTTGATATCCGCAGATTCGCCAATCTTGGCGGCTGCGCGAACTGTGCGTGTTCGGATATATTTTGTTGAATCAATTGCTCGTCAAAGTTCGCGAGAAACTTTTGTGGTAGAAACATGATTTTTCCTAATTTCAGTTGGTTATGAAAATTCTTCAATCATAATTCTGTTCTGTCTGATCGGAGCTCGACTTACTCGTACATAGGAATTTCAAGAATCTACGAATCTACGGTGCAAGAGAAAATTATCGATCTAAGTGATAAAATACAAGAAACTTCATTCTTCGATCGACTATTCATCGCCAATTCGTCCGTCAATCTGCTAATTTATCCAGATGTACGGACAGCGAGCGTGTAATTTCCAAGAATCGAAGAGACTTATTACCCCATTTCGGCGAAATTCCGCCATCTCCTCGAGGTGTTGAGACTCGCGTGGCAATCACTGCACCGAAAACGAAGATTATTCATCAACGAGTAGCGATTATTAAGCGACTCGGCGAGGCATTCGTGAGGCGCAGCGTGCGTGAACGAAACGCGCGCCCGTACAAACGGTCGTTAAAGCAATCGAGCCACGTGCTACGAGCCTCTCTCTCTCTCTCTCTCTCTCTCTTTTTATTTTTCCCTCTCTCCGTCTCTCTTCCTCCCTCGGCGTGGACGTTTTCTAAAGGCACATTCATTAATGTCGCGTAGAGCTGGTATCGTTTTACCCCTCCGGCGAGGCGCGGAATTCCCCCCCCCCCTTCCTTCTCCCTACTTTCTTCTTTCTTCTTCTTTTCTTTCTTTTTTTTTTTGTTTTTTTCTTTCATTTTAATCTAGCCTGCCCTCGAACGTATGGATTTTTCGGGCCACTGTTACGGACGTACTACTTAGTGTCAACCAGCCATCCCTCTTTCTACGTTGCACCCCCTTCTTTTCACGGCGTCATGGGTCGGCCGACCCCCTCTCCCCCCTCTTTCTCCTCACTCATTCTCTTTCTCTCGCTCTACTGTTACTTATGGCGGCCGCGTTAAATTTAACGAGGGAGAAACCCCACCGTGGAATATCGGAGAACAATGATTTCCGAAATTATTGACCGAGCGGTCAGGGAGATTCGAACCGGTCTTTTCTCTTTCCTTTTCCTTTCTTCTTTCACAAAGTGCACACGCAACTGCGACATGGAAATTTTCCCTAACGTTGATTCGTGCGCGATGGACTGCGCATGAATTATGAAACACGGAGGATTTGCAGTCGGGCAGGCAATCAGAGATTGTCCAACGTGTGTACGAGTTGGATATTCTATTTAATTATTCGATTCTTAGTTGAATGTTCACGATATTTTTCCACGAGTCTGCAAATTTATTTATTTAACATTGATATATATCAAACTTTCGTACGAAGCGTCTAACTTCCTCACGCGCTTATTAGTCAAATTTCATCCAAGATTCAATAATAATAATTCTCGTGTTTTCGTCATGTTAAATAAAATTAGCGCTTATCACTACAAATATAAAAATATCGATTCAAAATTACCAATTAATAATTACTAACTGGTTTATTTAAATGATAATGCTCGTGCTACGAATACTGTAAGGATACGGATTTTAAGTTAGAAATTTAAAGAATCGTGACTCACGCTGCGAAAAGCAAGATTAAACCTATCAAGCTGCGCGCTGCGCGATATTCGAAGGGGTTCGTTACGCCCCCCTCCTTCGTAACGTTTAAAAATCCCGGCAAGGGATAAAGATTTTTTAGTTTCAAAGGAGAAAGGCCACCCTTTCGCCGGTGTTTCCAGCGTTTGCGAGGGTAAATTGAGTTCGAGCGAAAACACGCGTACTACTTATCGCCCGCGATCCCCGAATTCACCCCACTTGGGTTTCTACGCCGCCGCCCTCCCCCCCCCGATCCTCTGGCTCTTTACGTGGGACGCGCGTAAACTTTTCACCAAGGGTGAAGAGAAGGCGCGCGCGTGCGCGGTAATATCGCCCCCTCCCCCTTCCAATTTATTACGTGCGAGCGTATCCTCCTACCCTTGACGCGCGCACACACCGCTCACCGTCTCCCACCCCTGCTGCCCGAAAATAAACAGAATCGAACCCTTTCGACAAATTCAAATAGCCAGAAGAGGGGAGCAGAGCAGAGGCTTGCCTCCTCGCGCACCCCTTTTCGTTCGACTTTCGAAAATTCAAGCCAGGAGGAGGCCGGCGTAAAAAAAAAAAAGAAAAAAAAAAAGAAAGAAAGAAAAGGAACGAAGGATAAAGAGACGAGGAAAGGAAAATATAGCCACGGGTCGGCGATCCGCTGTCAAAACACGAAATCCGATGCCCGATGATCGCGTGTACCCCGATTTTTCATTCAGCGAATTTTCCAACACGGTTGATACGCGAAGGGGCGAGGGAAAATGGATGGGCAATAAAAATAGTAGCAGCGTGGTGAAATATCGTGAACGATCGATCGGAACGGTGTTTACGGAAATACGATAGCGTTGAACCGAGTCAATTTTCGGGAGGGGTGCTGTGACGTTGATGATTAATTAGTTTTCTGGATAATTGGGGAAAGGAGGTTGCAAACTCGACCTGCTTAATCGTTACTTTCGCTGGTGTTCCAGTTTTTCCTTTATAATGATTAAACAAAATAATTTAAAACATTGCAATGATTAGATAATTATTATTCGTAATGATTAAATGATTTTCTGTCTACGCAAAGATCAAAGAGATGATCAGTTTTTATTTGTTTGCTGATTTTAACGATACTTTATAATTAAATCGGAGAATTTTAATGGGACACGGGCTGAGAATGAAAATAACCCGCGTGTATCGCATTCTTTCCTCGTTACCTTCGCGTGAGAAGTTACTCCCAACGCGATGTAACAATGTGACTGCTCCGGTATAAATGAATGCTAAAAATATTCACGTTACACTTCCTCGGTTCTCCAGAACGATAGCTTATTACTCGGAAGCCTTCACGTTCCAACAAAAGTCCCGAGAAACCGACGTATATCTGATTAAATCGCACAATCTCGGCGACGACACGCGAAACAGGGAAGCGAGGGGCAACATCCGAGTTGCCGGACACTAATAGAATTACTTAAGATAATTGGTAGAATTAGCTAAAGCAGCGGACCAACGAGTTCCATCAGCTTGGCTAAGCAACCGTCACGATGAAATTGCGAAATTATCGTTTAGAGAAACACATCCTTCCACCGCGGAGGAATTCAGTTTCGTCGGAAATAACTCGATTCCCCGGTTCGATTGTATCTGCGCTTTCATTTTCGAGATATCATTGTTCAGAGTTCTTAATTAGCAACACTTTCTCAAACACTTTTTAGAATAGAATTTCACGTGTGAATATTGTACGTGTAACTATCGAGATATGTAGAGGTTACAATTTTCATTGCGACAGGTATATATAAGTATTCTACGTTCGATTAAACCTTTTTAGCATCGACCAAAATACCGATGTAGTTGATAAGAAAAGTATAAAAATTCTGTAAAAGAAAGAAAAAAAAAAAAATAAAGGGAAGATGAGTTAAGACAGGGTTGTTATAATTTCGTAAAAATCGTAAAACTGCGATTTTCTTTTAGAGCGAGAGAGACGATCGCTGCTGCTCGAGACTCGGAAACGGGGATTCACGACAAATTATTGGAGCGTGTGGGACCAAAGTTCCATAACGCGCGTTGATTTACGAGATCGCGTGTCCGATAACTTTCGAATATTCGCCGAGAGCGAGTGGCTGTTAGCCTTAACAAGGCAGTTCGACGAGTGCGTAACGAGCGAGGACTATTATTAAGTGCGCCGCCACGCTCTATCGATGCCCGGTGGCATTTCTGTCTCCGTTCCCGAGCCACGACAGACTGGATCCTACCCTCGCTCCGATCACCTTCTTCCGGAAAAATCTTTTCTCCTTTTTTCCCCTTGATCTTTCAAGAGCAAAAGGAGTCTTTCAACGACTCAACGATGAGTCGATTATTTATATCGCTGAATTCTTTCCTACCCTGTTGTCAATTAATAAGAAAATTTACGACGTCGACAATATTCGCAACGAGATTGCTAATTGCTCGAAAGCTGAGAAAAAGGAACTGCATATGGTAATTAAGTATGATTACTTGCTGGTAGATTGCGGTTATTTATTTACATACGTAAATGGAATTAAAATTTAAAGATGGAGAGAGATACATAAAATATGCAAAGATGATAATGGTTAATGCGTAAAAGGGATCTTTGATCGACGAAACAGATTTATACCATCTTCAAATTATTTCCATAGGAAATGTGAATTCGCGTAGATATCTGTAAAGTTGAAATTTCACAGGAATGGATAATAGTTTGATAAATTTTTCCCTTTGGAAATCACAGAACTCGGAGCCGAAGAAATTTATAAACCACTAAAATAGAGACGTAAATAACGGAGATAGAAGAAAATATTCGCGAATAAAGTGTGCAGATAAATTAAACAAACTTAATAATAATAATAATATTCTTCAATAAAATAGACTTCAAATTATACAACGAAATTCACAGATTTACAACAAATATTATGATATCAATACTCGTCAAAGAAAATCATTTCGAATATGAGTAGACACGTAAAAAGGGGTGCGTAGATTCTCGTTCGATGATAAGATTATAATCTGAAGGAATTGAGAAATAAAGAATCGACAGAGTCCTCGAGAGAGCGAAACTGTAACTATGATGTTTGAATCATAGAGAATATTCCGTATATATCAACGTGAATGGAGGGTGGTTGCGAGCGTGGATGTATAAAAGGGGTGGGTCGAGTGTTCTCGAGGGTGAACAGTAGTAAGAGAGGATTTTCAAAGAGCGCAGCGAATGTCCGACGAATTTCAAAGTTCAAATAGAAAGTGGATAGAACGTACGTGTGTATGGTTTAGAAAAATTTGTTCGGTCCTCGCAAGGTGACGACAAACATTACGATTGATCTTTATAGGGGTTTAATTCAGCGTCTTCTTCGCTCTCGACGGGGGGTTATCAAGTGAAACATAGAGTCGAGGAACTGATCCGACGACGGACAAGCGTGGGAAAGCGAAATTGAAATTGGGGCTCTCGTTGACCTCTTCATTGCTCGGACTCGGTCTTCTTTCTTCTCGCTTTTTAACTCGATCTTCTTAACTCTTTCATTCATAATAACTCGTTTCCTCCGACTTACACTCCGTACATTGCGTTCGAATAATTTTCCTCTTGTTGAAATATTGATTCTGGCGATCGCTGTCTTTGACGACTTTTACTCTCTATTTCCAACAGATTCAATTATTGTTTAATTTGTCTTCCGATGTCGTTGAACTTTTCCAAGAACTTTTGTCACTTTCTTCAATTTATGGCTTATACGTTGTTACGTGAAATTATCATTCTTAATTTGCAAATATATATCCTGCTAAAATTTTACATTAGCATCGCGATAGACTGTGTATCACATTCCACGATATTATTTTTGTACATATTACGTAATTGTACATTTAAAATTTTACACTAACTTTATTCTCAAAAATCCTGATACCGTCAAATGTTTTACTCTCTGCTAAACAATTCTCAAAAATCTTCCCCAAAAAATATTACCAAATATTTCTCTTCTTGCCAAAGACGTTCCTTCCGAACATTAAAAGCTCAAACGGCCGTCAAAACTATTCCCTTCAGAGGCTCGAGACAAACGCGCTTCTCTTTTCTTCCCCTTTTTCTCAACGATGCAAATGCTACCCTATAGCGAGTGTCTGTCTGTTGTTCGGTTCGTCGATCGGCTATTTTTCAACCAGCCATTGGCAGCCCGGACGATTTCGAAAGACCGAGGGTCGGCCGTCGGTGTAATTAAATTTAGAATATTTTTTAAATTTCTCCGATTCCACTCGGATGATTTGGCACGTGGTCGCTCCTCTCTCGTCTCCGCCTCGTGTTGAGAAGCAGAGGAAAGAACCAGCGAAAACGACAAACGCGAGGAGGAGGAAGAGGAGGGGGAGGAGGGGGGGGAGGGAGGAAAGGAAGCGCGAAGGGAAAACGGAGGATCGATTCTTCGCGAACCTCTTGCAAAACGTTACGCGCTGCACAGTAGCGTAACACCGTCGATTTTGCAAACGGAATTTTCCTCTAAACGAAACACCCGAAGAACCGTTTGCGCAATATCGAAGCAACGAGCTAATAAAAGAATCATCTCACGCGTATTCGCGAATGACTCACTAAGACCTGCACACACACACACACACACACATATTTCATACCATTTTCATACGTTACTGTTTTATATTGTGGACAGTTTCGTCAATTCGAAGGAACCTGTAGCTGATCTTGCGCCGATCGTTGCATCATGTAATTAGAAGCCTATAAAAGCTTATAAATATTGTGAGTTGTATGCAATAAATATTACAAATTGCCACGAGAGTAAAAATTCATTCATTCGATTTCGTTTAATTAATTTACTCGAACACGAATCTCGAGTTACCTGAATGATGGTATAGGATAAACAATGATAACCGTGTATCAAGAAAAGTACACTTTCGCTTTAATTTTTAATAAACAATATGCTTCCATACTCCGAAGATAATAGACTTAAAATTAACCATATTCTACCGATAAAATCCATTCGAATCAATTTCCACAGTTTTCGTATAAGAGACAGAAAAGTCGGACGATATGTAAATTTTATCACCGCATGCCTCGAAGATATTACCGACAAGGGAAACCAGCGAGTGGCTTCACTCTCGAATAAATTCAGAGAAATCCACCTTTACCCACATTGACGAATTATTCCTGCATACACTTTGCAAATATTAATCCCTCGACTTCACGTATAATCTATCCACGTAATAAGTACAAATCTATCCTACTAATCTATTCGCGTGATAAATACGAACGAGCAAACGAACGAGTTAAATTTGTTGCGATTGAATTTCAATGTTAATACACCGCGAAATCGAAATTTTCGCGAGCAGAACGGTATCACGTGGCGACTGGTACCCGCGGTTGTTTCCCGTGCCCCCTGCAAGACCCCTCTGTCACGGCCCTGACCCTCCTCAGTTCTCCCGGGCCGTTTTAGTTCTTGGCCTAGGGCTAAAACAATCGGCGGTTCGTGGTCTTGGTCTCGGTCCTCTTGCTCGGCCGTTTCCACCGACGATGGCCGGCCGCGACGTTCTCTTCCTTTTTCTCGATTTTCGCCAAGCGCGAAATAACAGAGACGGGGCGAGAGCACAGAGGCGTGAGCGAACGAGCGAGAGAGAATGAGAGAGAGAGAGAGAGAGAGAGAAGAGAGTGGCAGCCGGAGGGCCGCAGCTTCAACGGCTAACTCGAATTACTAAAGCGCCGAAGAGCAACGGCTTTAAGCGACTTATGGCGAACAGGGAGAGCGGGATAAAGCCGGGAAGAAAGCCCGATTTATTAACGACGCGACCGGCACACGCTCTCTCGCCTCTCTCTCTCTCTCTCTCTCTCCTTCTCTCTGTGTGCGTGTGATTTTCTCGGCTGGGACCGGAGGAAATTGATTTACGGGGTCAGTTCGCCGAATCCATCGTGTCTCGGCGATCGCCGGAAACTCGGACAGGTTATGGAACGAGCCAGAGAAACAGACGGGAGAGGTTCGCCGCGTTCGATGGAATGACCATTTTAGGAAAGAAAACACGGGATCACGGGAGGAGTAATGGATACTAACAACACGATGAATTATTAATCTGTACTCGCCGGCTGTCGAGATTTGTATCTTTTAATTAGAGACGCTTCCTGTTTCTTCTTGCGTAAATCCTAACGGTCAACGAGCGGAGGGCGGAGAGCGATGATTTTCAGAGGGAGAAGAACTGAATTACTCGTACAGATAATTAACAATTGGGAACTGACGAAAGGGAATTTTTATGCGACCGATGAAACGAAGTGGATGATGTTGGATCGTTCGTAGATTCCTGGCAAGCCGTCGTGTCCAACCTGACATTGGAAAATTGGAACAGATGTTCTAATTGGGAACGAAGAATTACTAAATGTAAATTAGATTCGATGGGAAATGTGTCATTTTCTTAAGATGTCAGTGGTAGATTTTAGTTCTTGGCTATGAAACGTTATTCCATCTATCCTGTCATATTCTAATTTTTAGTAAGTTTCCGAGGAAAACGATCGTGTAGCTACTAACGAGCAAATAGTGAAAAATAATTTGCTCGACGAAATTTTAATAAAATAAAAATAAAAAATTTTCTGCGCCAAATACGACCTCCAGTCAGATAAATATTTCTACGAGTGATAAAACTCTTTCGCAACAAGTACAAGTTGCAAAGGACTGTCGAGAAATCAAGCGAGCATTCGCCCAATGAATAAAAATTCCCGACACCGAGCACGGTATTCAGAAAGGAATCATGAAATTCAAATACGCAGTTTATGAACGGTACGCGAAATTGTTTCTTGGTAGTTGGCCTGTCGTCGCGTGCTTAAAACGAACGAAACGGCCCATTACTGAGCCTGGAAGAAACGGATAAAGAACGAAGGTACATACGCAGCGTACACGATAAACCGTAGGAAGGAAGAAAAAAGGAGCACTTTTTTCAACGGAGCTTGCTCCTTTTCTTCCGAGAGCGGCCTCGCGATCTCCCGACCCCTTTTCCTCACGTTTCGGCGATTATATTCTCGAAATAGTCAACCGGATGCTGGCCGACAGCAGCTCGCGGATATTCCGTATATTTCTGGCGACCCTTTTTCCGACGAAAACGATGAAAACCGTTTCGACCTCGGGTCGATCTCCGCGCGAACGAACAATGATTTTCTTCTCCTCCAAGACGAAAATGAAACAGTTGAAGAAACACGATTTTCAAGTTATTAATAGATGTGAACGATGTCGCAAAAGTCTCATATGTTTATCTTCGTGATCCGACTGGCAGAGAGCAATTATGTTGATTTCTGATATTGTGCTGCATTTTATGAATAATATCGTTGGATTGTGAATTTTGACGCGTTTCTCGGAAATTTGAAGATGCAAAATATTCAGTAATGTTTACCACTACTGATTGAACAATTGCCATTACTGATTTACTGCAATTTTCACTATTTACTATTGATGTCGGATTTTTATATTTAATTCAATTTAATTTAAATCAATGAAAATTAAAAATCATTTTTACGATGTTACAGTATTCTTTTAGTAAATGAAACAATTTTCTAGATCCTGCTTCTACAATTATGCCACGTTCCGCAATTTAATTATTCTACAAGCATATCAATAAATGATAAATGGAAGAATTTGCACGAAAAACTGAATGAAAATAGATGGAGGAGATGCGTGAATTCACGCAGTAGGTATACGACGATGAAGAAGAAATGTACGAAACGGAGGGAAAGGAAGGAAGATTCGAAGAAGAACGCGCAGAATGCGAGTTCTGTTTGAAGAACCACCGTGGACTGAGAGATTCGATCGACACACCGTGTAATTTCCCTCGCTCGATTCCAGTTTCGAGCTCGTCGTAGATCACGTGGGATCATTGCTACCTAATGTCTTCATACGCGAACGCGCGATTCATTCTCCTCGGCTTATTACCGCAAGGGATGCAACCAGTCAACGAATAACTGTCGATAATCGGAGGGAAATCGTTAAACCGGGATAGGAAAGATCCGGGAGAGAAACGATTAAACGTAAAATTCCCAGCGCTGAAACATGCAACGCGCGGGCTTGGCGATTTTTCCCTTGAAAATTGCAAATTGAAATCCCAGAATCCGTAGGTGTACCGGGGGAGACTTCACGTTTCATGCGGTTTAACGTGTGCAAAACTGTCCGAAGGGTTTCGGATTAAGCGCTTTCCGCGTGGCTGGACGAGCATGGCGTCTGAATTACTTCGTGAAAATCGATAATACACTCCTCTCCATAATGCTGTCGGCGTACGGCAGCTGTTAAAGTGTTTGACAAATCGCCCCTTCGAACGAATTCACCCATATCGTCTCGAAACAGCCTAGTGTATCTAACCTCGATTCCCTTGGAAAAAAAAGAAAGGGAAAAAAAATATTCCAACCACTTCCTCTCCACTTAAAAAAGAAAAACAACTCGTCGGAAGGCGAACTAATTCTTGGTTAAAGGACTTTACTATACACTTACTTGTACATGAACTGTTATCAGAATGAAAAGCTAAAAGTCAGAAGAAGCAATGTTACAGAATCTTTTAAAATTAATTCAAAGTGAATCTGTTAACCATTCAAACTGATGAAATGACATGACTGTTAATTGTCACGAATATTATATAAAGGACATGAAAAATTTGTACATATAATGCACACGATTTTACTGTTTAGAAGTGATTTAGGCTCCGAGTATGATAAATTCATATTACTATTTATGGGAATAATGCAGTGACAAGGCTACACATATTCTTCACTGTAATTTCCTGTAAATTTTGGAAGATTATATTTGGCGGATATATTTTCTACATAAATATAAATCACGAATTATAATAATTAGACACAAAAATAGAAGCTCTACACCGTGAATATATTATATATTATTTCAGTGCAATTTTAATTTTTCCTGCAACAACGAATTGCCACGAGCAAACACGAGTTAATTAACATCAGTCCCGTACAATTATATCATTTCTGGATCGAAAAATCGGAGCGCGGATCCCGGAGCCAGGATCCCACGCGTTACGAAACCGCCTGCATAACAATCGACCCGGGGATCGTTGGAGTTCCAACGAAAACGCTCGGCGATTCGCGAGAGAACAGGCCACAGACGCACAGGGAGAGAACGAGAGAGAAAGAGAGGATCGTTTTGCTCTCGAAACCGGAATATTTCTTCTCCCTTTCCGGTGATTCTGGAATCCGAGACGGACGCTGCGGCGCTGGGCCAGGGCGCGCGCGCGCGCCTTTCTTTTTCTCGTTCGCCCGGCGCGTTCCCTTTTTCCTGACGGGATTCGACGGGTCTTACCGGGGTTCTGGCCGCGGGGAAAAAAGGGCCCCGGCTAATTAATAGAGCCGGATTGAGCGGCCCAGCCTGGAGGATCGACGACGCTCAGCTCCGTACGAAAAATAAAATCCGCCCCAACCCCCACCTCTCGAGTAAATTAACAGAGTGGAGAAGCGAGCTGCCGCGAGCTAATTAATAGAGCAGCCAAACAGGAGAAGATAGAAAGAATGAGAAGAGAGAAAGGGGTATCTTTGGACCGTGGAGTGTCTCTCTCTCTCTCTCTCTCTCTCTCTCTCGTTTTCGCCCTTTTTTGCACACACGAGCAACCATCCGAAGGATCGCGCGGTCCTCCGACGATGGTCTTGTTTCCCTGGGCCACGTCCGAGAGAGCCCGCTGGCTTCGCCTTTTATGAATCGATTCGATTTATATTCCCGCGCGTATAAATATTTAAGTATGTAATTAAACGGCTCCTCCGCCGTTTGGACGCGGCCCCGCTGAAAACCGCGTCGCGAAAAAGGAGAGACGCGAGCGTAATGATACGTCTGTCGATCGACTGCGAATGGAAATCTCACGCCGATTCTTTGGCACACGGCTGGCGAGAGCGAATGATATTCCGAAGGATTTGCGTACGCATATCTTGCGAGTCCTCCTGAATCGCCTCGATATCTTAATGGATTGTGGCAATTTTCCCGGACTATTTTTATATTTCAACGAAGGACCAAGCTCACAGATACTTTAACTTTGTCAAAACTGTTTGAAACTATAGAATCTAGCTGGATATTACGTTACACTATTAAAATAGTCAAAGTGTCTGATTTTATTTTGTATTCAACGCGGTAGAGATCAATAATAAAATTCAATTAAATCAAGAATTCAAGCAAACGATATAACAACTCCTTTTATTCTCGCCGTTTCTAGCGGCTCGATGGTACCAATTAAGAGTCCTTAGAATTTCTTTTTCACAGTCCCAACACGAGAAAGTAGAATTCGATTACGTAATTACCATCAAGGCAACGTTGATCCTCGATCAATTTAAAAAAATCAATTTTAGATTTAGGAATTTGTTTCATCTATGAAATATTAAGCGCGCCATTTGTTTGAATATTTTTACACACTCTGCATACGCATTTTCTGGACTTTCGGAATTTTAAATCGCCAAGACACGAACATCCAGACATTACCAAGTTTTCGTCTGATTGAAAATAACGAGAAGAATATTGAAAGTGATTATATGGAGGACAATGTGCATTGAGTCGTTTGGGAAATTGCACACACGGGCTGTTCAGAAGAATTAGAGAATCATTACTACGAACAGTTTCATTGAAGTGACTAACAATACGAAAGAAGAGAGGAAGGGAAGTTCTGTAAGCATGATAGAGTGACATGTCGTCTGTACGACACCCGTGATAAGGATTGACTTCGAGATAATCGTTTGAAGAAATACGCAGACGCACGAAATGAACGCAAAGAAGTGGCGCGTAAGACGATTCTCTTATTGTTTCGAGCATATACGTCTGTTTCTTCCGACGACTTCCTGTTATGCGTCGAGTAGTTTTTCAAAGAACTGTTCGCCTCTCTTTGCTATTCGAATCCCACTTTAAGCGATAGTTGCGAATTTCTTTCCAATTTTTAAACATCGTGGAATTTTTCGAAAGAGTTGAAGCGGGAACTGTTAAAAAGAAGAAACGATTGCAAAACTCTGGTAGATCATCGAACATTTCACTGAGAATACATTATATAAAATAATTGGCCGAACGAAAAGATAGAAATTTATTTCATCTATGAAAAATATCGAAACAAGTCTAATTCTACTTTGAATACTTTGCATATCAACTTCTCAAAAGTTAAGCCTATAAATGACAAATAATCATTTTCCAAATTCTGTCTAAATAAAAATTTATTCAATGCGGTATCCTACTTTCAACATTTTGTACACATTGTGCTCACTCTGTAAATTTTCCCATCCTTAAATTCCTAAATAATACCTAAAAAAAAAAAAAGAAAAATCTAAACACCCACAGAAGAAAAATCCAATAAAAACAATCCTCGTTCCAATTCCATCAAATGAATATAAATGCACAGCACGTATGATATACGTGTAGCCATCGAGCAACCTAATAGTTTCGTTTCTTTTTTCCCACCGTTCCTTCGCTATAATTAACGCGAGACCAGGCCAGAAACAGGGAGCGGGGGTTGAGTGGTAACCCAGGGGCTAGAATATCTGGCAATAAAAGTGGCGAGTTCGAAAAGGGAATTGCGAAATCACGTGCAAATGCCGCAATGTTTGTTGGCCGCTCTCGATTGGCCCCGATCGCCTTTGTATCGGGAAACAAACCGATTGGCAATCGCATGCCGTCCTCGAAACTCAGGAATCCATCGCGTTGCTCGATCGAACGATACTTCGAACGCTCCCTTCTCGCCCTCTTCTAACCCTCATCCAAACGAACAGGCGTATTTCAGATCGTGTGCAACACGCCCCCCCTCGATCCCTCCGTCCTCGATCCCTCACGCTCGCGGTTCGTTTCGGTTTTGCCCGTCCTCGTTTTTTCCTGGCCGACGTTTCGCGATTTTTCAGCGGCCAAGAATACACGTACTTTATCGCACGTACCGCGGCGCAACGATTAACTAATCGATCCTTCTAATTTCGAGCTGTCGCGAACCTTGAAACCGGCCCTCTCTTCGATCGAGTTTTTTTAGCCTCGTATCGATTGGAAACTCGTTATAAGATTTTTTCAACTACCGTGTCACGTTATCGTATTATTTTCGTATCGCGATTTTCTTTCTACGTCGGGGCGACTGTATTTTTGCGATTCAATTTGTCCTGTTCCTTCCTTTTTTTTTTCTCCTTTTCAATGTTAAAAAAAAAAAAAGTTTCGAGAGTTTTTCCAAGTTTTATGATATTTAAGGAAATTTAAGCAACTGCAACGTCGCGATGGGTTTCGGTTTTATGATTTTGTAAAGTTTCAAGAGATTCAAGTATTTACGACATTATAAAAAATAAATATACATATGATAATAATTATATAATAACAAATAATATACGTAGATAATGTATTGTTAATTATTAATATTAAAGACCAAACTTCCTCAACTTATCAACACCAACGATTGCACCTGCCAATCTATTTTTCAATCAAATCTGTTCTTACAAGTACTACGTCCAATTTCGCCATACACCACGTACAAAGGCGTCATCATCTGACGCCAGAAGATAGCCAAGAGAAATATCTGAATAATCCACGGCGCGGAATTTCCAGCCGAGTCCACCGGGTTTTTACGCAAAGTGACGAGAGGAGAGGGTGGGTGGTTGGAGCGCCACCAGCGCGGCATTTTGCGGAAAAATGCGTTTCTTCTGGCGGTATGCCGATAGCATCGATGGGCCAGAAGCTAGCCGGACACGGTGCCGCGCGATCAAAGAACGAAACGAAGAGGAGATCCTCGCGGTTCGCAGCGGAGAACGTGGAGGAGCGGGAGGGAGACACGGGGGAGGATGGAGAAGAGCGAAAAATTAGGGACGGCATTCCGTCTGTGTACCGATGCATTTCGGTGACCGTTCAACGGTCGTGGACGTTCCTTTTAATGCGATCGCGATTCCGCGAGCGGTAAGAAATTAATAAAAAGTTGAGGAACGATAAATTAGGCCGGCGACGAGACGGCGCGAGAAGACGGCCGACGGGGAGAGGGAACCACGAGGAGAGCCGCGGAAAGAATACCAGAAGGAGGGGAACGGCACGACCGTTTCACAAGGGCCCCCGGGGCCCAGTCGGGGCGATAATAAATTTCGCGAATATAAATAATAAAATTTCCAATCCGCCTGGCTTTCGCAGCAGCTTTTTTTACCCGGGGGAACACGGAGAACACATGCGTCTCTAATTCGACTCTACGTCCCGATTCCGTGGTGCATCCTATCGTTGCTTTGAGATTTCAATGTGTACATTGAGAGATTTTTACTAGCAAGTTTCGATTTTTACCCGCAATATTCGACAATTTATATTTTCATTATTGTAGACAGTGTTTCGTTTCGGGGAAAATTAAATTTGAACGTTTAAATTTAAAAATTTGTGTTAAAAGCTTTGAACGCGCCTCTCAAGATCAGCGAGGAGTTTCAAAAATTTCGCGATTTAAAATTCTAAATCGTCACGGCCAGCAATGCTCTCGACCGAGTTGCGAATCAAATGAAATTGCACGCGAGTCGCAAGTATTGTGGTAAATTGGCACGGTCTGTCTATATTTTGTGACACGCCAAGTGCATTTGAATTTACGATCTCCTCCGGCTTGGCGAGATCAAAAGGGTCTTTAATTATTTTTTATCGCGCCGCATCCACCTCGGGGGCAGCCGAGAGTCAAAGATCTCGAACGCGCGGTCCTTTCTCAAACAGTCGCGAGGAATTTCAATCAGTCCCAGACGGGTTCACGAGTGTTAGCGAAATTAGAAACACAATCGGTCCGAGGGCCGCGGTGAAAGAGGAGAGGGGGAAAAAAGGGTTGGGGAAAAAAGAGAGAAAGAGAACAAGAAGAAGAAGAAGAGGAAGAAGGAGGAGGAGGAGGAGGAGAAGGAGGAGAAAAAAAAGGAGGCACCGACGCCCATGTCGTAAGAGTTTAATGTTTATGCATGGGCTGCGAAACGAGCCGAGCCGAAGAATAATGCATCTGTAACCAATTATGCGGAGAGGGCCTGGACGCAAGAGAGTTTGCAAGGCGAGAAGGAAACCAGCGACAAGAAATCTACCTGGCATCTACCTGTCAAATATTTACTTAGCCGTTAATTCGCTGAATTTTCTACCCTCGATCTTTTTCGAGCAATGGCTCGGCGCCCGTGTAAATTTCTTCTGAAGGTGTTTTTAATCGACCATGAAATTCGTTTCTACGTTAGAGGGTGTCGTTTCTCAAACACCGGCACGCATGTATTTATCTTCTCATTATCTCGAGCGTGTAAATTTGTAGCATTGAAACTGAAATATTCCCTGCGTTATTATTATTTTTTGATACGTACACATGAAAAAAAAAAATGGATTAATATACTTTTTATACTTTTGGAGAATAATTCAACTTTGCAATGCCGAGAAAGAATTTATCACAATTTAAAAAAAAACATTCCTTCGTACTAAATAATTACGTGTCCATAGACACACACACACACGCACGCATAATAAAGTTCCACGTGGAAGAGGAAGAAGATCACCGAAAATCCCAAGACTGGTGTCGTTCCCAAATCTCATCCAAAGACCCACATTCCCTCTGCGAAGGAGGATCCCCCGAGATCCGAGGTGTGATTCCTTAAAAATTCCGCTGTTCAAATAAAACGAAGTAACAACAGAGTGGCCTCCTAAATCCGTTTTCACGGCAACCGCATAAGTCAGAAACGATTTTTCTCAAAGCCTGTGTTGCCGTCGCTGCTGCTGCTGTTGCTCTCCTGGCGACTGCGTTATGACATATATACGGTGCTTAAAGGGGGCCCCCGATTGGTGGGGGTGGAAGAACGTAGAAGAACGATGGTAGGGGAGGAACGAGCAGGAGAGAAAGAGAAAGACAGAGAGAGGGGGGAGGGAGGATAGAAAGAGAGAGAGAGACATAAGGCCCCGAAGGGTCCGTAGCTCCGAGTATATGCAGAGAACGCGGTGCACCAGTTATTTATTGTAGCTCCCGTTTATGCTTTATTTGTTATTTGCCTGGTCGGCTGGCTCTCGGCTTCACTCTACCAGCTGCACGTAGGTGTACGAGGGAACCTCGTGTACGAGGGTATACCTTATCTACCTTCCAGACATGCGTTACACAGCCGTTCTCGTTCGCCGAGATGAGCCAGATTCGCATAATTGGCCGCTTAATACGGTGCATTTTTATCCCGGCCGACGAACGTGCAACCCCGCCGATCGAATAGAATTTCTTCGTACTTCCTCCGCTCGCTGGCGCGCGCGCGCGATGATTAAAACCTCCGCCGAGCTGATTTGTTAATCACCGTAACACGAAGTTAATGAGATTTTCTTGGAAAGGAGAGTGGCACGGCGATATGGAACACGATCTGACGATTTTTCTCGCCTGTTCATCCTTGCCCCCCTTGCAACTTCGATAAAGCGCAGAAATCGTCCGCCATTTGAGAATTAATCTGAATTTTAACGCGTGATGTTGGCAAACGTAGGAGAAGAAACTGCAAAGCGGAGAATGCAATCGCAGCAATCACGGTTAACGAGTATCGTCGTCACGATTAGTATTGTTGTTATAAAATGACTGAGATGTGCAATTTCTTTCGACTCTATTTCTTTTTTTTTTTTTTTATTTTGTATTAATTTGAAGAAGTTTTTTTTCTTTTGAATCACGCAGAAAAGTGACTCGATATTGAATAAAGACTTGTGTTTGAAGATTATAATTTATAAGCAACTTTATTTAAATGGCTCATTTAACAGCAAGTATGACTAACTTGAATTTTCTATCATTTCTACGAATCCCATCCAATTTCAAATAAATAATTGTATTATCTTGACAACTGTACTTGAAAATCTACGTAATCCCCTAATTACTGCGAAGGAAAGCTCATTCCCTTAATTCCAACTGCGAGTGTCGAACCAAAGTTAAAAATTCAAGGGTCGAATAATAAAATATTCAATCGCGATCGTAAAGAGCCGTAGCGTGTTGTTCCGATTAAACGCGGCGCGAAACCGCGTGTATGCAACGCGGACAATTTTCGGCGTACGTTCGGCATATTAATGCAAAGCCGCGAGGATGGGTGCGCGCCTCTCTTTAAACCGAGAGTCACAGTTAATTAAATTGTATTTAATGCGTATCAACGAGCCTGTTAACCATCCGTCGTAAATGAATGTCGAACAGGTGCAGCCGACGTTGGTTCACGGATGTCGGCGGTAATTGTTCCAGTCGTAAATTGCTTGTAATTGTTGAAGCCTGTCCGTAGCGTTCTACGTAACGCGCGTTCGCTGAAATTTCGATGCGACGGTAATCGAAGAGGCCGGAGAAGCCGCGCGCGCGCGCGCGCGCGAGAGAGAGAGAGAGAGAGAGCGCCACGGGCCGCCGATAATCAATTAAGCTTCGTTTGTACATCCAGGGAATGGCGGTCGTATACAAGCGTGCTTAACAATTGCCCGCGAACCGAGGGACCTTCGAATCGCTCGATAACATCTCGTCATCGTTGCCCGTGCGACGAGGATGACGATAATGAAGATACGGTTGCTCACAAAAGTATTCGAACGCCCATGGGAACCTTTTTTTCTTTGTCACGTGCCTTGTACGAAACGATTTGGAGCTACGTTCATCACCTGCAACGAGACTCGATTGATATTAATAATAAAATTTCACGTACAAAAAATGGGTATACAATTACTTAAACAGCCGATATCCGTTGTATCAATTTAGTGAAACGGTTATTACACGCTGCATGTCGCGTGCTAAGTATCTTGTAGCTTGTATAATAGTTGTGTGTCTCAAACTGGTTTTGAATTACATCGGCGTACGATCGGTGCGACGGCGTTGATGAAATTTCTCTCTGACGAACAATTCGAGTACTTTCGTTGTGCATCGACCTTCGTCAAACATCTGCAAGTAATACCAAACCAGAGGATATAACAGCGTCTAAATTTATCGGAAGATTCAGGCGACAATGATTCGAGCAGCCCTCTGTCGCGCGGATAAATCGTGAAATTACAGAATCGGTTGAAAACGGGCAAACGTCGCGTTTCGCGAGCACGGAACGACGGAAGCGATAAACCATCACGTGCAATTGCAACATACGTTGCATCGACGTGCGTTACATACACGCGCGCGCGCGCGTTCACCAATAGTTAAGTCATCGGTGGCGTAAACGCCGTTGCCAAGTATACGTGTACATGAGAGCGCGCATGAACGCAAGGTGGTCGTGAGTCAACGTGGACGTCGAACAACCAGTGAAGAGAGTCGCCGATGAGCACAAAGAGACCAAGAATCAAGACGAACCGGGAGGGTGAAGAAAAGGGAAGAAGAGAGCCTTCCGAAGGAGACACGCTGGAAGATGGTCCAGCGATG
>KQ435711.1:2486898-2503405 GCA_001276565.1 Melipona quadrifasciata
AGAATAATGCGTTAAAGCAGCAAGCAGCAACTACTCTAATTGGCCACTTTGTCCATTTATTCGATTTATTTAAATTATGGGACAATTGACAGTAGGCATTCTATTTTTTAAATCTCCCCGGCCAACCGGTTGATTGGGCGAGATTGGCGTGAGACACTGGCCCCACAGATTCCCCAGTTGTGGGCTTAATCAGCTTTGATTGCTGCCCTCTCTCTCTCTCTATCTTCCTCTCTCTCTCTCTCTCTCTCTCTCTCTCTCTCTCTCTTTCTCTCTTTCCTTCTTTCTCTTCTGACCATCTGTGTCGTCCTTCCTCCGGCTACCGTGTTCTTTCTCTCTTTCTCTCTGTCTTTTTTTCCCTTTCTCGTGTCCAGCGCAACGACGAACCCGAGAGAGGAGCGCAACAACGCTACAATTTTATTTTATTCGGCTTGAACCGCGGATCTCGCGCGACGAGCTTAATGCCGTGCGGGAGCGCGAGACGTTGATTGGCCGATCCGAAATTGTGGGAATGCGTCTCTGGATAACAGAGACGACCCAGAAAGAGAGAGAGAGAGAGGCCGCCCACTTCTCTCTCCCTCTCTCTCTCTCTCTCTTTCTCTCTAATCCCTTCTCCGCTTCGGGAGTCTGCTTTGTCAAACGATTACCATAATTTCCGCTGTCGGTCCTGATTCGTTTCTTCGTTTTCAACTGAAAACTACGCTCGTCGCCGAGCTGGATGATAGAAGCGATGACGGGAGTGCAGACGGTTAGAAAGGAGAGAAAGAGAACGAAGATAACAATACAAAGTGGATAAAAAATTAAGTGAAGAGAACAGCGTATTGTACATCGTAGAATTATATCGTGGAAGAATAGCAGTTGATCAACCCCTGGACTGGTATTTGCCGTTGGGCATTTTTCAACTGTCCATTGTTTAATTTTGCGATTTTTGACTCGATTGAATTTTATAACCACCTGTTGCGCCCGATCCGTTCCTCTAATGAGGTCCACCTGAAATCATGAACCACCTGTTGCATCGGATTCATCCCTCTAATGAGATAAACGGGATAAAAGTAGCGTTTCAACCCCTTTGCGTTACGAGCGAAGACTTTCTTCTTATAAATGATAATGGTGTTTCAGTGGATATAGTTGGAACAGAATGGAACAAATGGATTGAATTCAATAAATAACACGAATAGCTAATCTTAGATATAGTGACGAATCTTTAGTGAAACAAAATAAATAAAGCAAATACGTGACTTTTTATCTCGAACAGTATAACGATTTTGTATTCAACGAAATAATAATAATTTAGAAAAGAAATAAATTGAGCTAGATTGAGAAACGAACAAAGTCAACTTTAATGTCTCTAAACATACTTTTGGCGGAGATGGCAATCGAAGGAGAACAGATCAGACGGACTAATTTTAACGAATATACGCACAACTTTCATCGCTTTCGTCGGCGAAAGAGAGAAAGAGAAGCATCGCGAGAGAAAGAATCCGCACGTTGCTAATAAAACGAGAGGAATCGGCGAGACGCAACGAACGATAGGTAGACCATTCGTGCCGGCGTATTTATAAACGAGTATCGACGGGATTACGCAACGTCTCGATTCTATCCCCGCGATGTCCTATAATTAATGAAATTCTCATCGAGTCACTGACTTCTCGATTCTATAGCCAATTGATCGGCGGTTGCCTTCGTGGCCGATCTAAAATTAACCGATGTGTCGTTAGAACGTCACCGGGATTCACTTTTGCTTAGGGACTTTTTCGTCTGGTTGCGCGCCGCTCGTTTAGGAATCGCTTTGCCCCGATGATGTCTGACGTAACCGTTCTTCGAGAAACGTTCCAATCGGCGATCGATCCTGCCGTGGGATTTGTTTTAATCTTGTCTTTGGCAGAATAATTTGAACCGGTATTTCTGTCGAAGATGAAACTGCATGCGTCGATAATTAACAAATAACCTGTACAATTTAATGAATTTTTTCTTTTTTGGAGAAGAAATTTCGATTAAAAAAAAATGATAAACAAGAAGATTAATCTAGAAAATGATGCATCTTTGAGTAAACTTTTCGACAAATGGTCACTTTGAAATGAAGCGACGATTTTGACGAGATATGAAACAAAGTGATCTTGAAAATGACTTTGTTCTTTTAAATTTTCTTTAATGTTATAATACCACAATTTTGATTAATTTCTGAATATTTTATACATTTTCGCAGTTCACGAGCAATTTTGCTTCAACTGAGACTCATCTCTGAAAATACATATTTGCCAAATATTGCATAACAATAAATACTTCCAATATTCCAAGATCATCTACACGTGTTTGCAAACTACCGCAAAATTTTATCTAATTCCAGTGTCGAATTTCCCACGAGTGCATAAAAATCCGCAGCCTGACAGTGACGATGTTTCTTCATCAATACGTGACACAGTTTTCTCGAATGTAGCATATTGGGGTGGTGGGTGTGTATGAAGAGAGGGGGCGAGACCTGCGTGAATCTATTTCCACGCACGGTCTTCCTCTCTTTCCCGATCGTCCGCGACCAGGAAAACCCCCTTCAGCCCCCTCGTGGGACCCACTTGCGCTCATCCCATTTCCTTGATAATTCCCATAATGCTGTGGGCGGATATTCCAATAAAGGGGGAAGAGCCCCAGGCCACAAAACGCTGAAAGCCACGACTCGTTTCGTCAGGTTGTACACGATTTACGAGCCTGCACGGATTCAATCGAAATAAATAGTAGGCGAGACGCGCGTGCGTCCTTCGCTACCGAACGAGATTCACGTGGGAATTGGTAATTGAATCGAGAGAGATGCGGGACCGTTGTGCTCCGAACGGTTTAGACAATTTTCAGAATAGTCTCGATGACGTTCGGAAGAAAAACTTTGAAGTCTTGGCTTTGGAACAACGCAGAAAATTGATTTGTGACGTATTTTTCAAAATTGAAGAGCTTACGACATAAGCAACCCCCGTTCACGTTTATCTGTGTTCAAGAGAGTCGAGTTCTTTTCAAACAGGATATTACGATGCAATTGTTTGTGCAAAGTGTATCTAGAATTGCATCATGGGAAAATTACATTGGTTAATTGTTGAATTATTTTCTTATAGAATCAGTTAATTTTCACTATTAATTTTAATATGTTGCAAGTCTAATCTCTCACTATTAGAATTATGTTACATATTATTTGAGAAGAGACGAAAAATTTGTCAGGGGCAATTATTGTAACGGACGACTCAATTTCATCCAAATGGAGGATTCTTGAACACCCTTTGATCAATTTCTGTTGAAATTGTAGACCACCTGTTGCATCGGATTCACCTCTCTGATGAGATAAACGTAAAAGTACCATGGCAAAAATAGTAAAAGCTCTCAAATCGTAATGAATAAAAACTTTCTTCCTATCGATGCTTCCAACGCTTCCAAGTACAAAAGACCTTCATCTTCATTGTAACAAACATTATATGGAATAATAAGAATCAAATAAATGGACTGATTTCAAAATGTATACGAATATAGAGTGTAAACGAACGAAGACTTCCATCTTACGTATGATGATACATTTTTAGCGAAATAATTAGAAAAAAAAAAATGGAGCAAATACATAATTTCGAAATGCAAATGAACGAAAATCTCCATCTTACGTATGACGACAGATTCCGAATGAAATATTTCTAGTTATTCTTTCATTTTTACAATTTCGATCGTTCCTTTATCGCTTGCAGTAACGACAAGTACACTTCAAGTGTCTCACTTTTACTTTTTCATTGTTAAAAATGCACCAAAAAACGACTCATATTCTTTGTCTATTACTTTCCAAGTTACAGAGTGGTAGAGAACATTTGAGCACAATCTGAAGTTTGAAAAGTGGCTCCGAAAATTTCGATTTGGAAAATTTTGACTCGGAAGGTACACCAAAATTAATACACAAGAATAATTCATAGAACAATATTAATAATTTACTGACTTGGTGTTTAACGTCCCTCGAGCAATACAGCGAAATTTATTTAAAATAAAAACGCACGGTCTTATATATATATGGATGAAACGTGGATTGGTCGAAGCACGGATTATTGCCAATTTCAATGTACACCGCTCGCGACTCGTTGCCTTTCTCCCCACTCAACCCCTCGTCTCCCCGATATCTTTTCCTTTTGTTTCGCCCCGGTTTCTTTTTTTTTCTTTTACCCCTCCCCTTTCCTGTTTGCCCGCCGGTTGGCGCAGGGTCGTCGAACGAGCCGGAGACTCGATTTGAATCTAATTACGATCCCGATAATTTCGTAAGGAGGCGGAAATAGTAACTCACCGGAAACCTTCGGGTCAGCTGCCTCCACCTTCATCGCCGCCAGGCTCGCTATTGTCGGCGGTACCTAAAAGAAAATACATTACGATGTACAATGCACCAGCATGCTCAGGGCCGTGCTCGCGATGGGGACGAAAGGGGGCCGCCCACGCAATTCGAACGAGGGGGAGGGGAAAGACGACGACACACGGTACGCGCCGCCGTGAATCCGCGACACGTGTCGTTGAAAAGTTGAATGCCTCGAAATTATGCGGGGTTCGGATCGATCCTTCTTTTTTTTTGGGGGAAAATTTCGGCGTGCATGCCCCGACAGAGCGGCGGGCGTAATTTTCTATGAGAAAATCTGGGGGATGTAAGAGGATTTCACCGGAGGAGAGTGGCTTTTATTTCTTTTTTTCCTTTTATTTTTTGTAGAATGTAATCTAACGACGACGTTGAATCGGGGATGCTTGGGAAATTTCCGTGATTCGAAATTGTTCCTCGCCATTCGATGCGAATGGGTATTCCGGCAAAGTGGAATTTATTTTCGAAAGACGCGATGAAGTAATTTGGATCGTAACGCGGCGATCTTGAATACTAATTAGAACATCATTCTGAATAATAACGCAAAGTTATTGCGCGTTGAATATGAATGATATTGCAATAATTTTTGTGAAATCGTTGAAAGGAAGTGCAATATCAATTTGACAAGAAGTTCTTTAGCCAAACTATATGAATCTAATAAGAAAAATATTCGGATACATGTAGAAACCCTTTTTCAAGTACACAAGTGAAAAATTTTAAGATCAACATTATAACGACCATTTAACAACAAAAAATTGAATTTATCACTTTGCGAAGATCGCGCTTGACGTCTGGAGACGATATTGGAGACCAAAATTTTGATATGATAAATCTTTTAACAGCACTTTGAATGACCGACATTTGTATAATAATATTTAATTGACAAAATTTCAGCTTTTCGGAAGATTCAACTCTCTTCAGGAGATACTTTGATATAATAAAAAAACAAATCTTCAAAGAAACTTTATGCGTGGATCAGTTGCTCGCCTACCCTCTTCTTCTTCCAAACGGAACAACGTTCATTTATCCAGAATATTTTCGACCGAAGATACTTTTGGCGCGTATGTGAGAAATTCAAAGTTAACCTTCAGTCGGCGATTTTTCGCAATGACAGAAATTGCGCCTTTATCGTTACGACATCCTCTCTTCGAGACGTTATGCGAAACGGAAACGGCTTCCGGTTCCCCAAAAACGTTCAAGTACGAAGTATATAGGGTCGTTGACCTTTGCCGTGTAATGTGCAAATGCATGTCACACAAAATGAATACCAAGAAACAAATGCATTTCGAACAATGTCTTCTTCCATTAAGAATTCTCATTTTAAGAAATACATTGAACGATGTCTTTCGTTAGGACGGAAATTTAGACTCTTCACTAGTGAGAAGAAATTAATTGGAAAATAATTAGCATTTGCGTCTTTAGCTTCAAGACCAATGACGACTTTACGAATGTATTTCTATAGTTTAAAATTTTATTAAAATTGTGTAACGGGGGGCTCGATTGCATTGTTGTGAAACTTTGAGCTTTGAATCTGAAAATGTATAAAGGAATATTAGTTAACAAGTGTCAACTGTTCTCAGTGTCATTTGCATTGTTTGCAACTTCTGTTTCAAACCTTTTCTAGTAAACGTGGCAGTAGTTAATAGTGTATAAAATAAAAACTATATAAAACACCCTAAAATTCCTAATAATTTTTAAGAAGATATATCGTACATAATTGTTAATGTGCACGTGGATAATAATTTAACCTCCAATTTAAACGTATAAAAATATACCTTGCAATATACTTGAAATATGGAACGAAATTGCGAACGATACAAATTCAATGACCAGGCTTGACTCAAGTTTCTCCTAAACTATTACTAGTGAAGGAGGTCGGACGTCAGTAGGAACGAAGAAAAAGGAGTAAAATCAGAATAACACGCGCGATGCTCGAAAGGGATGCCAGTTGCCCGGAAGCCCCATCGCGGTGCAAATTATTCGAATCCTGTACGATTTCCGAAGCCGTATCTGCGATGCCACTACGATCCGTGGCGTCGTTGAATTTATGAAGCGATTGCCACATCGTGCGCCCATCGTGTTTGTCTTGCGTGCGTCTTCCTTTCCTTTCGTTTCCATTTTCAGCCAATCGGGTCGATTTTCTTTTCTGTTTCTGCCTCGCACAAGGGAACGCGCGGTGGCTCGTGTGCACGACAATCGGCCCCGTGGCCAACGGATCCGCCATTTGTATTCTATGCTCATAATTATCGACCTTCGATGCCCAATATTACGGATCGACGTCGCGGATCGCATGGCAATGCGCCGAGAAGAATTCGCGGCCATTTTTCGCGGGAAATCGATCGATAAAATTCGAGAATATTTCGAGAAGTCGAGAAAATTGGCACACGGCACGGATTCGAGGATTCTAAATTTCTCCTGGCAATTTTTGACAGCACATAGAGCCTCATCGTGAAAGAATTTTTATTCTCGGTCACGCGTGAAAAGAATATTTCGTAGCTGTATCGACACGATCAAGGAAAATTCAGGGTGAAATTATAAAGTTCAACTTATTTCTTAACTAATCTACAAATGATATATTACGATACAATATTATCTCGAGGGGAAAAGTTAAATCGATTTCCTCGGCTAACAAGTTAAAACTCGACGCCTTTTTGTGAATTTTGAAGCTGCAGAGAGAATTTTTCTCTTTTTCTCTGAACAATGGGGTGCAAAGAATTCTTCATGGACAAGTTCAAAAATTTCGAGGAAACTGCACGATTTTCTGAAATACAGATTGACAGTGAAAATTGACTGATAGAACGAAGAACAAAAGATGAAGCGTATAAATTTTTCCGCAACTAGTAGTAACGAGAAACCGAATGAGAATTCGAGACAAAGCATGTGAATACTTTCGGATTCTGAATCTTTTCTTAAATTTGAAAATCACTCGGAATGATCAATGTCACTAGAAAGGTAGCAGTCATTGCTGAAGGAATCACAAAAAACATTTCAACATTCCAAACATTCTCGCGGTCTATCGAAAAGGCAAAAAGCGGGGACACGGCTATTCCGTTTTGATTCATACGGACGTTTTGGTGGACGTTTCAACGATCGGAATGGGGAATAATTAATTAAGGTTTCGAGACCTTCTGCAAATTCCATGGAATAGCAGCAGCGTTCTATCCTTGGATGATTCACGATGCCAGAATGCCGCGCAAACGTGACAGAATTTGACTGGTAGAATCATGGATAGCATGAGAATTTTTGTCGTATGAGACACACTCGGACTAATCCGTGTCATAAAGGAGAGGCACCTTCCCTTCCTTTAAAGGCCAGCGAATAATATTTGAGAAGAATGTTCAGCGACACTCCAGTTCACAAATATTAGAACACCCTTTTGATTTCATATAAAACGTGACGATTAATTTAAACCAATTCGTCATGACGTTGTAAATCATTAAATTTCATAAAATTATGCGAAAGAGTACATAAAATAATGTAAAGTCTAAAAGTTTAATGAATGATATATTTATTCAATGTATTATGCCCTTTGAACCTCTGATAAGTAAACTAATTTTTTCATTATTGATTATAAGATTCTATCTCAAAGGGTTAATATAACAGTTTGAAAGTTATTCAAAACTTTACAATAACTCGCATAAAATATATTCTAACATTACACATTTTGTAGAATTTTTACTTCATTCTTCGTTATTTCTTTTATGATTTAGACACTTTGCAAAATTAATCTTCATCCACCTTCAATTACTTACTGTTCGCTAATTTACACTAATTAAATTAAAAAGGTTCATTTGAATTGTATTTTATGCATTTGCAACGATTTAGAACTGTCCAGACACTTGTGTGCCCGGAAGGATCGAGCAACTCCCACAAAGAAGAAAGAAACCACAACGTCGAAACGAAGAAAAAGAAAAAAAAACTCCAGCCCCCTTTCCAGACATCAGAAAGTCAGTACGTGCGCCACAAAGCAGATTTCGATTGCAGAGTAGCCCGCCGGGTTTCATAGAGTCCTCGAGAGTGGTACCGTGGCGAAACTCGGTGGTATAAGGAAGGAACGGCAACCAAAGAAGAAGCAAACGAAGAGGAAAAAGGACCAAGAGGAAGAGAGTCAGAGGAAGGAAGCAACGATCGTAGAAACAAATAGAAAATACTATGTTATACGTATATGTTGAGAGCATTGGCTAAGAAGACGACAACGACGACAATAACAGGAAAGAAGAAGAAGAAGAAGAAGATTGAGCACGAAAAGAAAGAGCGGAGAATCGAGCAAGAGAAGAAGAAGAGGGTAAAAGAAGAGCGTTTCAAAGTTAAAGAGAGAAAGAGAGAAAGAGAGAGGCAAACACGGAGGGAGGAGGAGTGGATAGGGAGGAGGGCAAAGAGGGAACCGGGAGAGTATAGAGGTATATGAGAAAACAATAGAGCTGATTTGCAAACAATAGAATAACGTTAAGAGTCGAGTATTATACGCCGTTGTTACTTCTTGTGCCATAACGCCGGAGAGCATATGCCCATTAATATTCAAAGGCGAAAATAATGTAAACGACACGACAAAAATCGGGGGAATAATTTCAATTCTCCCCGTATGGGATTCCAGCGTGGCGATACACCGAGCCTCCCGGGCCATTTCGTGTCTCCTCTTCTCGGACCACGTATGTAACACATGTATATTTAGCTCGACTCCGCGCACACCGATTGTCGCTGCATCGCTATGAGAAAGCCGATGCAAAAGTCGAACCGTTCTCCGTTTTCCGCGAATTTCCTTCCGTGGTAAATGGTGAATGGAGTAAGTGGAGAGTTTCTCGCGAAAGGGGTGGTTCGCCTTCTGAGTTCACGATCACCGATTCGCCGAATCGAAGGCCAGGAATTTGTAATTGTTCTTCAAGTTTGCACGCGATGTGTGAAAAAATAGAACAAACGCGACGTGGCAATTTTGATCTTTACTACATAGGTTAGTTTAAATATTAAACTGCGAAACCTTCGTCAATTTCCTACAAATTTCTTCAATTTTACAGCGGAACGCATGAAAGTTCGTTCGTAATTTCAAAATTGAGATAAAATTTTAAAAATAGGATAAATCCACCTAATATAATTTGCACGTGTATATAATATTTAAAATATTAAAATAAATAAAAATAAATACTGCCAATATCTGCCAAACCTTCAATTTCATCCACATCCTCCGCACTGTTCCCACGTTAATTTTTATCGTTGGACGAAACGCTAGGTTCCTCGTTGCTAGCATTTCCTATTCAATATATTCAAGGTGTGGTACGAATTTTTCTTCACGTATATGCGCGAAGGTTCCTCGAGATGTTCTGCAACCCATTCCAACTTACTGGAATAACGCTTACTGTATGAAACTTCTATATGTATATCGAATGTACGTAGGGTGTGTCGGAAGGATGGCGCAGAATGTTAATTGTTCTTTTAGAAAGTTAATTCCTCGCTGTCTGACGTAATTCGTTCTCCGACCAAACCGAACCATTGACGCGTCTCCTTCTTTTTTCCTCTTTCTTCTTTCTTTCTTTTTCCTCTCCGTTTGACAATATGAACAATTTCATATACGTCGGACGTTTTATTAGTCATTGTGGAAATGCAAAATTCACGCGCGTTCGAAACGAAGTTCCTTCCACCGTCGATCAATTTCCAAGCGATCGTTAGCAGCCTACACGCGATAAGATAAACTGAGGATTTTGTTCGAATTTTATGAAGAACGCGCAGTGGATGTACGAGAAGTAATGTTTATTGAATTAATATCAAGCGCTTGTTCAATGTACAGGCATTGTATATTCTTTTGCAACACTCAATGACGTGGAAAATTTCACAGTCGAAGGAATAATTAGCAAACAACATGTTTCTTCAGTAAATAATTCTACCATCACTTTGGTATAAAAAAGAAATTGAAACATAAAGAAACACATTTATATATATTGAAAACATTGGAACTTTCCATTTCATAATTACTAATAAGAAAAAAACCACAAAATTTTATCTACCTTTAAATGTCTTTCCCTCCTGAAGTTTTTCTCGTGCAAATCAGGACAAGAAATATTAAATTTACTTTCGTTAGACTATCTTTTTTTCTTTTAAGATTGAGTTGGAAAATAAAATATTGAATATGCACCGTAAAAAAAAAAAAAAAAGAAATGCTGAATTGCCCCCATCAAATATGATATTAAATAGAATTTGGAACAAAAATACTACAAAATACTATATAAATGCTATAAGATAAGATATGTACAAGGTGTGTCAATTGCTTTGATCCAGTGCAATGTGTAACTTTATCGTCATCGAAATCGAATTGCTTCTTTTTTTTTTTTTCCAAGCGATTCTACACACATACGTATGCGCAATGTGAATCGAGGGGGAAAGGAATCATTGTTCTATCTCTCTCTCTCACTCTCTCTCGATTATTTTATGGGAACACGTCTGAACGAATTAAGGTCAAGAATCAGGGACTCTCGGAGATTACGGCAATATGTATATCGAGGGACAAATTATGATTGGTTGGTTCGTGGTTCCAGGAACCCCTGAATTATTCTAGCGTAGCTACGCGTTTCCCGCTGGAATACCAGCGACTTTTACGAGCTGTCGACGAAGCGTCAAATACGAATGATTCACCGGCTGTCATCCGACGAAACTTCCATCGCTTTTTTTCGTCGATAATACTTTCCACTACAACGCTTTCCTCGTTCGTTTCATTTGACTTTAAACTCGTCAAAATGTGTACAACAACGTACGTAGTTGTTCGTGATCTTTCCTCGATTCGGCATTTCTATTAACGGAAAATGCAAAGAAGAACGAAAATTGCAAATATTATTTTCTAAAAATTTATCTTAAAACGAATTACAGTTGTACCATCTCTCTGTAGTAAACAAGTACTGAATATTAACGTTGCTTCGCAAAATTAACAACTTTGCGCGTTATAAGATAAAATAATGCTCGATCAGTCGGGCTTCTGAAGGGGCTGAAATAATTCTGCGGTTCCGAGTGCTTCTTCGAAAATAATGATGAGAAAAGAAATCGAACGCAACATCAGGAATCTTTATATCCACTGGTAACAGTAAAACGTTTTGATAGATGGCAGATTTATATACGGTGCTCGTACAGATCGAATTTATTATTAATCCAGGAAGAGTTTCCTCATAACCAGATCTAAAATATGACGGTAAAACGCGAATCATTTCTCCATAGGACCATTTTGATTTCCATTGAAGGTGGCTGGAGAGCAGGAACGAGAACGCTAGGCTAACGATGGAAACGATTTCGCGCGGAGTCAACTCTACATACATCATCGAGTCATCAATGCAGCACGCTGTTACATGTTATTCTTGGATGTAGTTCAATTTCACGGAACAACGAACCGCGACTAACTAGTTTTGTATTGCGAACGCGGCGAGAATTTTCTACGCGAGGAACATTGCAAAAATAAAAATCGACTCGATATCTACGTCACGAATTCTTTTTCTCTGTTTCTCTGTTTTTTGTTTAAATACTTTTGAATTTTGCGCCTTTCGAAAGAAGAAAGAGAAATCTGTCGAGACCGGATGAAACGATCGACCATTACAAATTGCAATGGAAACAAATAAATTATTGATTGGTATAAAATGATTCTGATGGATTTGTAATTGATTTTAAAGTACAAAATTAAAAGAACACGCGTGAAAATTCTACTTTTTACATTATACTTTCAAAATATTCACAGTCTAATCATCATATGCATGCATGAAACAAATTATTCAATTATCCGGCTTTATTTCGGCTAAATGAAACAATTTCTCACTTCATTTCGTATCTTATATCGATTATTTCTACGAATAATGTCCAATTGACAATTGCACAAGTAATTGTACGATACAAGCTGTGCCTTCCACTGGGATTAACTCGACGATAAAAGAGAAGAGTCACTTGGACACGACCTGTCTCGCAGCACTTGAGCCATTTTTATTTCTCGAAAATAAATAAAAATAAAACTAACAAACCAGCGATAACGATCGTTCGCCTGAAATTGTTATTTCAAACGAAGTTTGCCCGACGCCGGAATGAATTAGCAGAGAGATTTGGTTCGCGAGGGAAACGGCAATCAACGTGGTCGAGTCAATTAAGGAAAGCTTTTAAAACCGCGAACAAGATTTCACAGTGAATTAGTTATCTTGGTTGCGTCACCGGAGCCGCCAATAAATCGAGATAATTATTTTCATATAATTGGCACGGCGTGCATGGGATCTTGGCGTTGGTCATTAAAGTGGAAACAAGTTGAACGATATCCAAACCGCTGTAGCAGATGCTCGCGGCATGTTGACAATTCGGTGTCACGTCATCATCAACGAACCCTGGTGCCTCCGCGTCCACGAGGCGCTGCTATAATCGATCTACGTCTTGCGAGTCACGAGTTTAAGCCCGGTTCACAGCGGCGTGTCACGAATAACATCAAACGAAATTTAATCTAGATTCCTCGCGGATTTATACCGCACGTAGCAGAACGATAAAAATAATCGGTTCTCGTTCTCTATTGTTTTCTCCATCTTTAGTGCATCGCGTTTATTTCTAGTTCGCGGTTGGACGCGTGGTGTGAAAGATTGCTTTATCGTAGGAATTCAATGAATATTCTGACGCTATTTTTATTATTGTTACTTTAAATACTTAATTTCTTTATCAACTTAATTGTTACTTACTTTAAGAGGATTTTTCCTTTTTCGGAATTAAATATTTAGAAGTAGATAAAAATAGTTGAACGATCTGTTTTAGAACTAAGTGTTTGAACAGTGTGTTACTCGTTTCTTCGGAAACACACAGAGTGTGGCCAAGAAAAATAACTCGGGTTACGAAAGATTATTTTATATCGAAGCCTCTACCGAAGTTTGAATTTGAAACATTGAAAGTGTAACAGCGATTCCTCTGAAAGAGTAACAAAGGTGCTTAATTTGAACACTCTCGATTAAAGACTTTATTCACTATGTCTGACTGCGCATTCCTTTCAGAAATTTAATACACTTAACTTTAGAAATTGTCATGTTTTCTCAAGAATTTGAGACGAAAAAATATTTCTTCAAAATTCTATCAAACTTCGAAGAAAATTTAGAAGATTCTATGAAAGTTTTCTTTTTTTAAAAGCAACAAAAAAAAAAAGAAAGAAATTAAACTTGAAACGCGACTCTTCCCGTTGTTCGTGAAATCTAAACGTTTCCATTTTGTCGCAGATATGAGCATACTAAATTTAAAAAATAACTTCCAATACAGAATTGAAAAATTAATCCTCCCAATTTCCGCCGCGTTTGAAAAGGAAATTTAAAAGATTCCATCTGTCAAAAAAAAAAAAAAATTCCACCCCGAACTCGAAAGTGTCCGCGAGGCGACAACGAGCGACGCACGACGCCGTAAAGGAAAAGGAGGAAAAAAGAAACGAAACAATCCATTTCCGTCGCGCGAGGGCGAGAGAGAAGCATTTGGAGGGGACAAACACACCGAAACGCTCCGCGGGAGATGAAAGGGACCCTTCGTCTAATTAATTTGTTCGACTGACTCACCCTCGACTCTTCAGGTTCCTCCCTCCTCACGTTCTGGAAAAGCACGCTGCCGATCTGAACTTGAAGGTTTTGCTGCAACAACTGCGCCAATTGCGGATTCTGCGACAAAATCGCTGGATTCTGTTGCAGTAATTGAGCAAGCGCCGGATTTTGCACTAAAATCTGGCTTAACGGTGTATTTGCCACCGCGTGAAGCGACTGTTGCTGCTGTTGCTGTTGCTGATTTGATTCTTGATGATGCTGCTGCTGCTGCTGTTGTTGTTGTTGTTGTTGCTGTTGTTGTTGCTGCTGCTGCTGCTGCTGGTGGTGGTGGTGGTGGTGGTGCTGGTGTTGGTGTTGCTGCTGCTGCTGTTGAAGATTCGGCGAATTGGCGTTTGAGGTTTGACAGGACTGCGACAGGTTACTCGGGGGTGGATTGTGTCGCGGTGGACTTTGAGGGGTGTGCGGAGGCGTCGGTGGACTTCCCGGCGCCATTGACGATGCATCCTTCTCCTCTTTCACCTTCACTTTCCCTGCAACAAAAATAGACGTCATTTCGTTTTAGTTCAAACTTCGAATTAGACGAGCTCGAGGGGGAAACGGGGATTGAATTGCGAAAAAGAAGTTAAGAGAAGGTTGATGTTTTCAATTGTTTATTATTTTTAACAGTTCTGTAACAATTTTTATTTAAAAAAATAATAACAATGAGGTTATTTATCCAAAGTTTTGTTCAAGGAATTTTGCACTTCGATTAGCTAACCCTTGCTTCGAAGACTTTTTTGAAAATAGACATCTTCAACGAAATGAGAAAAAAGTTATTCTAATTATTCAGTTTAAGAAAAACATTCCTCCAATCCTTGAGATAACCTTTCGAAAAGAAATTTTCGAATTTCAGAGAAAAATCATGGATGACACTTTCCTTCGACTTGGGAAATTTTTTAACAGGGCAAGTCAGAAGTGAACCAAACGAACGCGACAATCGAAGTCAAAAAATTTTAGATGGTACTCCGCGGAGAGCCAAACGTTCTTCCAGCTATCAGAGATTGGTCCTTCGACCTGCTTTCAGTGACACCTCGAGGAGACTGGCAAGGGTAAGTTGAATTTTCCGAGATTTCGGAAAGCAAGGTGGGGAACTGGGCTCTGGATTGGTCGAAAGCCGGAATAGGGATGAACGAATAGAAACGCGACGACTTCGCGGTGGTAAAAAAGTGACTGAGGGGAAGTTTTTGCCGGTGAAGGCCGAGAGTCGTGAAATTGAGACGTCTCGATACTGAAAAAGCCGCAATCGACTGCGGGAGCAGGTACATCTGCTGATTCCCTAAGCCCCCCGATTTTCATACCCCTCCAGATGCCTTCAAATTACGTCTAAACGACAGTTTTATAGTATTTTTTTAAAGATATTTTTCTTTTCGTATTTTTGAAATTAATTCCTCTTCGTTTTTTCGCTCATTTAAATCGCCATCCTGATTTTCCACTGCGTTCGTGAAATTCTGAAGCATTTTTCGTTGTTTTTTTTATTAGTAAAATTTTGCTTCATTTGTCGAATCTTGTATTGGTACATAATTTATTTCATTGGTAGCACACGATGATTTTAATGATCGTTAGTCGATCGATGAGTTTATGTATTCAGTGTTTGACAAGGAATGTTATAGTTGGTAATACAAGTTCTATTCACCCTTCAAAAATTTGTGATTATTCTATTTTAATATCTACTCATGTACGATTTGATGTTAGTATAAATAAGTAAAATTATTTATTAAAATAATGAAACTGTATGATTGTACAATAAAAATTCTAATCATTTCTGCATGACTGATATTTGATTATTTAATTACTGCTAACATTGAAAAGTCTGTAAAAATATTTATTTTTAGGAAAAGAACGAATGATACTAAAAAGAATATCGACGCCAGTTCTTCCTATAATTTATGCCTTGATTCATCGATATTTCTAAAGTGTTTTATAGAATTTAATTTTTATAGAAATTAACTTTAGGTTATAGAAAGTACGATGCAATTAAATTCGCTCAAAGAGTACACGTACAATTGTTTTAAAGATTTGTTGTAAAGTAATAAGATTCTCAAACGAAACACATTGACCCAAATACAACAATGCCAAGTTGAACTAAGAATTTAAGATCGCACGTCTATTTCGGTCGTCGATTAAAACCGATTAAATTCCCTCAGTTCAGACAATGATCTCTTTAGAAATTCTCAACTGTTGGCAAGACCAGTTGGCAAAACGCAGCTGACTGATGCCTCATTTTTCCCCAAAGAGAAGACAAACGGGAACGGCGCATCCCGTGGAGGGTTTAAATCGACAGAAGGAGTTAGGGCAGCGTTTAATACCGCGCCGGGTGCGAGAAGTCTGCGGGCTCAGGTAGATGCAACAGGATTTATTCGCATCGGAGAGGAGGAGATATCCATGAGAACATCAAACTAAATCTAGAAAATTTCTACCTGCAGCTTTCGACCTGGCCAGTCGATTTCGTGGCCGCGAAACGTGCAAGAAGGTGAACCAGGTGAAAGGAAAGAAAGAAAGGAAAAAAAGGAGGAAAAAGACTCGAGGAGACTCGAAATTTCAAAAAAAAGGGGCTTTAAAATTGCCCGAGACCCCCCTCTGCTCGATTCGATGACGTCTATCGAAATTA
>KQ435711.1:2526566-2542428 GCA_001276565.1 Melipona quadrifasciata
GAAGTGTTCAGTTGGGACATATTGATTTCAAAATTGAAGACTAAGTAAAGAATATATTATATACACTGACATATTAATCTGCTAATGTATTGAGAATTTCATTAAAACGCACGTGTATAGAAGTTGAAGATTAAACACTAAAATTTCATTAAAAATGAAGACATCCTTAAATCTTTAGGACAGTTAATAAAGTTTGCAGATTAAGCCGAGAACTGGTAGTTATAATAAAACTTAATTAAGAAAATATGTACATGATTATGTATGTATACCAAAGTACTAAAGTATTCCTTTCCTCCAAAGCAGGTATTATTTTTTTCCTTCTATCTGTGATCCTCAATTGTGAAATGTCCTAAAACTTTTGAGCGAGAGTATACGTCAATGTAAAATTAATTTACATAATGTATGAATCGACCATTATGGGAGGCATAGGTTGAAACTGTGAGTCATGACTAAAGAATTTGATGCTGACAAGAATATTAGAATTCGATAATCGGTGTCAACTTTGATCAACTGTTTCTTATTCATTCCTAAATTGAATTAATTAAACGTCTCGTCAACACAAAAAGAAAAGAACTCATTTTAAAACCGTTCACTAACCCTTGATGAATTAGTTAGCTTGCTGATGATCAAGTTTTGTCATTTGATTTGTTAGTAACACGTAGATTACTATGTGTAAATTTATTTTGTGAATATTAATAGAGAAACAGAAACATCTATTATCCTGTGCAAACGATTATAAAGAACACTTTACTCTGCTTACATTGCTTGCATTTTATTTATTTTTGCAGCTTCAGGTTCAAAAAGAGATTATCAGAGATAATATTTACTCTCTAAGTGTAACAAACAGCACTTTGCATTTCATTTGATTTCGCACTTTGAAATTTTCTATAAGAAACAAAATCTAAATGCAGATATTTTCATATATTCAAAATATTATTGAAAAAGAGGACTTTACTTTGCACGTTATTTACATTATACTCAATTTTGTACTTTGAAATTTCCTACAAGAAACAAACTTCAAAGAGAAACATTTTTCTCGAAAAATATTACGAGAAATCTTTACTCTGCACACAAATCTTCTTGCGTTTCATTCATCTTTAAATTTTCCATGAAAAAAGAGATAAATAAAAATATATCTTGACACCGTAAGTACTATAAAAAAGAGCACTTCATTCTATCCATATTTATCTTGCGCCTTTGCGTCCGACCGTAACTTCATCCTCCAAATATCACTAAAAAAAGGACAACAATTTAACTTGCATATTACTCGCGAAGAAGCATCCAAGAACGGACAAAAACGCCAATACCGTTTCGTCGATCGGGAGAGGACGCAGCGTGCAGCCAGTTGCCGCCACCGCCGCGAAGGAAGAAAACTCAATTCGCCAGGAAGACGTTAATCTGGCAAACACTTCGGCTATGAATCAATCAGCCGTGGCAGAAGGTAATTCAAAAACTCGACGGCCGGTATCTTGGGGGGCAGAAGCCGGGAGGAGAGGAGGGACCGAGGAATAGCGAAATTGACTCGTTAGCCTGCAACGCGAACGAAACGCAGAGACGCTCCCCGGCCGTCGTGGCGTGCTGCAGAACGCAGCACCGCGCACACGCGCGGCGAGGAATTCGTGAGGCTGTCAACCCACGCGAGACGCGCGGCAACGGGAAACGATGACGCTGGCTGATCTCAAAGGCATCCATCGATCGCGAGACAGTCAACGGTTCGCGCGCGGTCCGACCGACTTTATGAGTTATAAGTCGGCCATCTTGCCAGAGAGAACCATACGCGCATACGCGATGCACTGGCAATATGTAAGTGCCGCGCATTATTGTCCTGCTGCGTACAGTCGACGTGCAGTCGAGTCGTTCCCCGGCCCAGGCTTCCCGATTTTCTGCGAACGGGGGAAAATTGGAAAATTTTGGTGCTTCTTTCCGCGACGTTTTGGTCTATCGGAGTTGAGGAAGAGTTGAACTATAGCGGGAGCTTCTTACTAAATTAACAATTAATTTAGTTTCTGTTCCGTTGCCAGTCTTGATACTTGAATTTTTTCATCGATGAAGAATCCCCGGAGTTTGGAAAGAATTACGAAAAGAATTCTGATTTGTAGAGACTTTTTTATACGAAGCGATAGAGTTTGTGGTGTCGGGCTCGTGGAAGATTGAAAATTTTGAATGAAAGATACTCTTGAAAAATTGAAAGTCTTCAATTTTTATCTGCTGTTCCTTTTTTTTTTTTTTAATTCACATGTATACATACTGGAAGAATACTGTATCGTATTTCGTTCTTCTAAAACAAAAGAAACAGTTGAATAAAATTAAATTTAAAATTATGAAAATAAAACAAACGATCCGTGAAGAAGAGAAAATTCCCGGGGAATGATTCCAAACATATTTAAAATTTGCAAGTTTTCTTATCAAACAAACGAGAAACTTCGTGAATTATTACTTGAATTTTATTTAACGTAAAATAAAAGCCAAGTTCATCTAACCCAATAATCGACGACTTTCAATTTGTCGAAACTATTTCATGTTCCTATGTAAATGATCACGAGAGATCGATTCAATAACAAAGTCAGTTAACTCTTCCTCGACTCTGATCGATCGATCAGAGTGATTTCGCGGTAACCTCATTTCACCGAAGAATCCATCGAAGAGAACCAACCAGCCGTATAATCGACAAACCATAATCCTCTCTCTTTCTTGTTGTTACAACAGAAACGACAAATCTCCGTCACTGGTTGAATTAATCCGACCTAAAATTAATGCACAACTTCGGCGTTAATGGCCAAAGATACTCTGGCTCGCGTGGCGATCGAAAGACAGATACGAAAAAGGAAAGAAGAAAACAGTTACGCGCGCTCGAGTAAAATTGATTTTACGCCAAGTACGACCGCGAATATCAACCAGTAACTACACTTGTCAATTCGTGGCCCAACCCCGAATTCGATGCCAACCAATCGTCCGACGTTAACCGGTGCCACAATTCGTCACGACTAACGATTTCGTCGAATACCGGGGGCACCTCCAATTTCTCTTCAGCTAGGCAGCGCGAACTTCTGCCGCAAATAATAATAACGATTCGAGGAAGCTGACGCGCGAGCCATCGAGTTTTATAACTGTCTCGAAGTGACTCGATGTTTTCCAGAACAGCGAGAATTCAAACAACCTCGAGTGTCGAAGAATTTGACAGATTTGAATTTTTGCAACTCCGAAGAATTTTGGAACTCTTGAAGATTTTTTTAATAATTATAACGCTGCTTTTGTTATTTATGTTTAAAGGGAATATTTATGCGTTTATCAATCGCATAAATATTTTGGACTTTCAATACTTTCAACGCGTTCAAGAGCTTCGATATTTTTAACATTTTCAAAATTTTTCAAGAGTTTTCAAGAGACGTCAAATTTTATTCGAGTTGATTCGAATTTTTCACCATATATGTACAGATTCGAAACGATCAAGTGCCATTTTTTATTTCTACGTAATTCCCAATTTTCAACGGACGCGACTTAAAATAAAACGAAACCCGAGCAGAAATATATTTCCGTAAATATTGCGACAAGCGTGTCCGACTTTCGATATTTTATGTATTTTCTCTCTTCGGGCTGTGGAGGTATTTTGCAAGAGCCTTGAAAATCGAGGATCCACTGGGCCAACGGTTTTCTTTTCTCTCTTTCTTCCGCTTCGAGAGAACCGCCCACGCGGTTAATAGCCTCTGGCCGAGGCTTGCGCGGTCGAACGACAAGTTCTAGTTTGTTCTCGTAAGACGGCCGTTAACAATTGTTAATCTGCTTGCTTCTAATTGCAAGCTAGGTAGAAACAAACGTACATGGAGACGAGGAGACGTTTGAAAATAATGAGCTGGGTTCGTTGATGGAATTCTGGTCGTAATTCGATTAGGAGATTTGTTGGCAGATGTTTATGTGGTTATGAATTGGAGTTTGGACAATTAAGAACCGAGCAATAATTTGCCACATCTAACGAGGAATTTCTAACAAGGAATAGTCGAGTATTTTTTAATAAGAAGTACTTTGGCTTTAAATATTTTTATTAATAAATGTTTCAATGTTTCAGTAAATATCTCGCGAAATTATAGAATTTAACGATGAAAGAAGTGTTAAACGAAATATTAAACCTTTTATAGTGTCAATGTTGAAAGGTAGAATTTAATAATACGAATTGAAACTTGCAAACGAAACGTTACATTGAACTGAGTGAATTTTTAAATTTTAGAGAAAGATTTGAATGACATAACAATTGCAATGGCTCCTCCAGAAAACAGATTTTAACTTCTTGAGAGTTTGATCACTGCGAATAATATTTATGCTAATTCATAGTTATAAATGGAAAAGAGAGTGAAAGAAAATTATTTGACTCCGCAACATGCACTTTGGACATTTGACGTATTCTTCGCACGTGCATTTTTAAATTTCCCACAAACGCATGGAAATCCGCAAACTAACAATTGAAAAGAAAAAAGCTTCGTTCCATCCATCCGTTAACAAAATCAACGAGAATAAAAGTAGAACAACGTACGTGTGAAAACAAGATCAGCGAGTGGAGTACTCACCGTGAGGCTGATGACCAGTCGGTGGGTTCAGAAAGGTCGGCGGTAGCTGTCTGCTCACTGACTTGGCCAATTCTCCTCCCGCCAGGCCGTAGATCGCCAACAACTCCTGCATGGTCGTTTCGGCGTACTCCCTCATTCCTTCGAACGGTTTCCTCTCCTCGCACTCCGTCTCACCGTCGCCATCCTGCGCTCGATCGTCCTCGAACGGAGTGTCGTCTAATCGCCCCGATTCGGTGTCCAGAACGCCGCTTCCACTTTTCTCCGACGATTCTGAATTCGGACTCCTTGCCTGCGCGATCAATACGTCAATTGGTCGTTAAATCACGAATTTTCACGCAAAATTGTATTACATTTTAATTCTTGGACGGCGGAGAAGTTGAAATAAATAATTTCACGATTGTGAGATAAATATACGACGGTGTGATAAATATTGACTGTGTGTCGTGGATATTAATACGCACTGTGAGTAATTGTAAGAGTTATTCGTAAATACTCTTTCTTTTGTAATTGTTAATTACAAACCGGAATAGTTTAAAAAAGATAAAACAAAACTTGACTGATTAGCCGTACCAAATAACCAATAAGACAAGTAACAGAAGTAACTTTTGTGCCCAGATTAGATTCAAACCCGTTAATTTGTTAGCACGCTCGATCAAAAAACGAGTGAAAAGCAGATCACGATCAAGACGTTGAACAAGAACGAAGACAGAGGAGCTGGTTTCTTAAACAAACAAACACCGACTAGAAACGAACTCACCTCGGTACCAGGGGAGTAAAGTTTCTGAGATCTGAGCTGCTCGAGGATGAACTTATGCCTAAGTGAATCGCCGCTGTCGTCGTCAGCCTCGGAGGACGGTGGCCTAGTGGCAACGGACAGGTCCATAGGGCTGACCTCGTTGTTGTTCAACCTCTGCTTCGACCTGTCCTCCGCTGGCAACAGCATCGTCTTCCTCTCGTACTCCAATATCTCGCTGGAACTCTCCTCCAGCGCTTCCAGCTCCTCGTCATCTTTCTCGGACTCATCGGACACCTCGACCATCCGGCTGCTTATCGGCTTGAAGTTTTTGCGCTTGTTGCGCGGCTTCTGGATGCTCGTGATTTGCAGCTGGGCCTGGCCCTCGTACTGGGAGTCGCTGTCCTGGTCGGCGGTCCCCCGCCGGGTTGTCGCGTAGTTGTACACCGAGTCGGAAAGCATCTCCGCTGATGGGAAAGCAACCGGGGCATCAGACACCGAGACACGGATGATTTCTGGGTCCTACGACCCGGAAAAAGCACAAAAGTCTTAGCTTATTGTTCACATTTCATCTTTCGTTTCTTTTTTCTTTTTTCTTTTTTTTTCTTTTTTTTTCATTTTGTCTGACTCTTCTCGTCAGGAGGATATTTTTGATGCCTTATTTCGCAACGATTGCGCTCGTTTTTGATAGAGCGAGTTATTGAGTTCTTTACTTGTGAAGAGAGGGATTTATTTTTGGTTCAGTGGCGAGTTTCCTTGCAAATTAAAGAGATTTTCGTCCAATGAAAGATTATATTTTAGACGACTTGTTTTGGCGATTTTTGGTTTAGCAAAAAGTTGAATACTTTTGTAAGTAGGGAGATTTATTGCCGATTTAGCAGAGGATTGAATGATCGAAGAGATATGTCGTTTTAGTTCAGTGGTGGATTGAATATCCACTTTCAGTATAGCGGAGAATTGAATTTTTCTCTCATTAAAGAGGTTGACTTTTGATTAGACTTTGGAAAAGTTGAATTTTCAACGACATCAATCTGAATATTTGTAATTAAAGGAATCGGACGATTCCGTTTAATTTAAACATTTATTGCTTCATTTTTATTTATTTATTCTAGACATTTCAAATGGAATTCAAAAAACTAATCGTTATAATAACAATAACTGGACGCAAAGAAAAATCTTATCGTTAAATAAACACTCCGAAAGTCCAAAATCTCTCTTATTTCTCAAATTTTGCTCATCATCCTCCATATTTTCACCTACTTTTTCGTTCTCGATCCGAAACGCAAAACTTTGCACTAAACCAGCCTCTCTCAGCTTCTTTTTCTTTTTTTTTTTTTTTGGAACGAACCTTCTCTCTCTTTCAAATACAGAACTCAAAGAGAGGGACCAGTGGTTAATGACGAACGTTGTTCGCGAATCTCGAACTCGAGCTATCTTTAACTAGAGGACACGGCACGCGAAGGCCACGTATTCTGCTCTCTCGTCGCGAATGAATTTTTAACATTAATTAGAATTCAGCCGTACGAACGTTAATTGAACGTTCTCGGAATCGTTGGAGGAGCGCTCGGCTATTACGATTCGATCAAACGGGACGACGGCGCGTGATGCAATTGCAAGGCTGCCTACGTTTCCCCGGTTAAAGTATCGTAACGAGAGGGGTTGCTGTACATTAGAAAAGGGAGCGTCTTACTGGGGCCGTACGGGCTGGTTACGGCAGACATCTCGAATCTCCTCTACCGGCCGGCTCTTCAAAGCATTCTGAAACAGAAACATATCGATCGAACGTTAGTTTCATTTTGTCACTGAAAGTGATTTTAGCGGGAGTAACCCAGAAAATCGGGTGCCTTTTCAGGTGCAACGCTGGTGCAACGCTGATGCAACGAAAATTAGCGATTGGTTGATTTGGGTCACGTGATTCGTGAAAGGGCGTGGAGTAGACCTCGAGTAGGAGTGGCGTTGTCTGGTTCGTGCAGTTTTTTACTTTACACTTGCAATGTTTAATAATCGAAGGTAATTCTCACGTTCTTTCTATATATAAAATCGTGGAAATTATATAAAAAGGATATTTAATAATACCCGGGATGGCACGGAATGGTGAATCACGTTTTTTTCTATTTTCTCAAGTGAATAATTTATCTAGTTGGTTGCTCTAATAAGCGACGATAAATATTATTATTATCAGAGTTTTCATCCAGCAGCAAATTTTTATATTGAGTCTTTCTTTTGAACATTTTGGTTTTTATTTTAATATAACAATCGAAGATTTTATTGTTAGGTCTCTATTTTATTGAATATTTTAGCTTCTTCTAGTTATTCTAACATGTAATAACTTAAGAAAGGAACAAACATACTTATGCAAATTTCTCTTTCACAGAATATTCATTCATTGAATTTTATACATGAAATTACAGATGCAGAATGCAGGGTAATAATCCGATATATTTGATAATAGCGATATACATTGTGGAAGTCCCTAGCATGCCGGATTATCGGAATTCTATTACAGTTCGTTCTATATCTGTTACTTTTAATATATAAAATAGACCTTTTCATTCAATACAATGTAATTTAATAAAAATGTGTTCTTTGAACTTGTAAGCAACATTAAAATCCTTACACCTATTCTGTCTTATTTACAAATAATAAAATCTTCCAAATAATTAAAAAAACGTTCCGCACAATCTGAGGAAAATTCTTAATCGATCGAAAGAAAACAGTTCCCATAAAATCTAAGAAAAATTTCATTTCCATTATCCACTTCAATTAACCAAAAAACAAACAGAACCTTTTCGATGCGATCCGAGAACAATTGGACAATGAAAAGTTATTACTTTACTATTCTACGAGCAATGAATCACGAATCAGATAAAAACGCGATTGGAAACCGCAGAGATTCAACACCGCGTTGCTTCGAGATTCGATTGCGAGTCGACGTTCCCTTGACACTGAACCATTTGCCACGTTTAAAATTCACTATTACTTTTCTTGTTTATTCGACCCTCGTTAAAAAAAGAACAAAAATACGTAATTTGGTTCCTCGTCGCCTAAAAATTATTTCGTGTCATCGTCTGCCACATTAAACTCCCCAATATTCCTACTATATTCTTTTCGCGCAAATATTTGTATTCGACTTGTCACATGTGCATATATTTAAATCCAAGCCTAGTTGAGGACTATCAATCAGAGTGAGGAACGACGGCTCCTCGCACAGCTGACAGAATCGTCGGAACGTGGAAAGAACTCACCGACCACGTCTCTCGTCTATCTATTTCTGTGTCAGTGCGAAAGTGGGTTAAAGCAAGTTCAGCGAAACCCCCGTGTCTGAAACAGCCCGGGCCTGTTACAGGCTGCCGAACCAAGAACCCGTCGTCCACGTTCGCACCACTGGAACACACCGAGACGCGAGAACAAGGCGAAAACAAAGGCACGTCGTCGTAACAAAAGCTACGCTGATATACGAGCGCTGCTCGGTCAGCCGAGCAGGACGACGGGCCAGCGATAACGTGGAACCAGGGACAATATTCGTTCCTCCAACGGCGAAACTCTCCAGTTCGTTTCACGGTTCCTCCATTCGTCGAGACGCCTCCTTTCAAATTCACCCTCGATCATCGGAAACCGGCAATTCGTGAAATTCGGGCAGTTGGAGTCGGGCGACGATACGAGCGCACGACAAGTTGGTGACTCAAGCAGGTAATTTTATTCCTTCGAGTCTTGCATTTCTTTCCTCTGAATTTGAACTTTTATCGGGGAGAAGGCTGCCGGAGCACTTGAACTTTCAAGTTTCCCTTGACATTTGTTATTTTCGAACGCTTCAAGTTTTTTCTTTCTGTCAAGTTTGATCTCCCTTGAAAATAAGACTCGAGTACTTTGCAAATACAGCAGAGACAGGTATTGCAGAATTTTCTCTCGGATTTTTCAGGAGATGGAGAGTTAAATATATTCAACTGACAGTGACAAAGTTACAAATTACAAAATATCAGAGAAATTTCGTTTCACGAGTCGAAAGAACAGCTTACCAAGAACATCGATTACTTTTATAATTTAGTTTTTCTTTGAAAGAGGGAAAGCAGAGACGCTGACGAGAATCGTCATTTAATTAAGTGATATTAATTGGTAAATTGTATTATTTTCAATCGTCAGTTATTTACAATAACTGGTAAAAAATATTTTTAAAAAAACCTTTTAACTACCCTTTACAATCGCTACATTTATACCAGCAACTAAATGTATATTTAAATGAAAGGAATCCATTTCATACAAAATTAGAAAAAATTCTCCTTTACTTTCTCTCAAAAATAGATCGAGCTCTCAAATCAATTGGTAATAATAGTATTTCCTAGTGTTACAATATAGCCTTCATCATCAATTTCCACTTCTCTTCAACTTAAAAAAAAAAGAAACTGGTCCAGCGTCAGCTTTCCAAGAATTTATTCGTACAAAATAGAATTGTCAATTTAAAAACAATTGAACTTCAAACAACTCTCGTCCACGGAGAATTGAGTCAGCTTCATCGTTAATCATTTACGTTCGGATTGTTGATTACCAGTTAGCTCCTTCAATTGATTTGGATGACTCCGTCGGAGGCATCCGTGGGCACGCCTAATTCGGCCTGAAAATCGTTAGTAACGTTTTTGCTCGGCTCATTATCGGTTATTTATTTCCACGCTAAAACTCGTCCATTAAGACTCGCCGAACGAATATGGCAACGCGAATCGTTCAGCTGCGCGACAAGAAACCATTTTTCCCCTCGGCGGTGCCCCTCCGAAATTCCATCTTGCCCCCTCTGCGACAAGAACGTTCTACCGTAGACTTACGAGATGCAAGCTGTCACTCTTGATTTACTTCTTTTCGCCGTCGAGCTCAACCCCCACGCGAAATTCGCGAATCGTTTGTGAATATTTACGTGTATTAGCGTGTACGAATGGCCAACGATGGAACTGTGTATTCCTCGATGAAAACTTAGAAAAGTTTCAAACGTGGAAACTGTGGTTAGACAAGCATGCAATGGACAACTACGGCGGAGACTATTCACTCAGGAGCGAAACTACGATCGTTTCTTTCCCTTTCTAATTTGAATAACTGATATTACACAATTTATCACGTTATAATCTGATTATACTCTAACTGGCATTGAAGTGCTCAATTTCAAAGTTTGCAAGATTGTATTTTGATTTAAACTATACCTTTTCATTATTATTTATGTAAGGTATATAAGTATATAAAAGTAATATAAAGTATATCGTTTCTTCGATTCCTTCCGAAATAATGTATAATTACAATCATTTATCGGAACATAAGTTTTTGGAAAACTCGAGGAGGATTTATAAAATAATTCGACGTCCCACAGATGGTTTAATCTTGCTCCTTCGCGTGGAAAATACAGTTGATAAAATTATATTAAATGCCAAAACTATGTATTTAAAAAATATATATAATCCAATCATATATCACACGCTGTAACATGATACAGCAGGTTGAAAAGAATCAAAGTCGACTCTAAACCACAAATTCTTATAGTTTGCTAATAATTTTTCGCGGAAAACTCGAACGTTACTATCAAAAGGTAGTGTCCTAATGCAATCTCCAATAAGCTAAAATCGTTCAACACGATAAAATTAAAGTCCACGATAAATTAAAGAACCAAAGAAAGCTAAAACTGTCCGGCGCAAGAGTAACAAGTTAAAGTACCAAAAATACTGAGAAATAGAATCAACTTTCAGGAGAACAAATCAAACGAAAACTGGATTAGAACGCGATACATACGTCGAAAGGTGTCAGCGTGCTCTACAGTTGACAAAGGGAAAAGGCTCTCGCGCAGAACTAAGGTGAATTTTCCCTAGTGGGTACGGCGGAAGTTGAACGCGATTGGAGCGTGCGCTCTAGGCGGGCCACGTGACTATTCGTTTCGAAGAGTGGAAACAGGAGGCATTCTCAACGGGGATGGTAACGCGAGTGGACGATATGTCCGAGCGAGAGACTCGGGGCACTTTTTTTACTGACTATACACAGAAGGGATAATTAACATCTGTTACAGTACGTATAGCGAGCGGGCCGCCCCGTTTCACCCCCACCATCGGCAACGGGGCGGACCTTGAATACATTATCACCCTGTTTGCACATGTACGGTACGTAGAACCGGGCCGTCGAATCGGAGTGCACCGCGATCGACCCTGAACAATGGGATCGGCAGTTGTCTTTGTCCTCGTTGTTGAAGACTAATCCTCCCTCTTCCATGCGAGATCCTTCGATTTTTCTACCCTTAGGCTGCGCCTCCGCCGAGGCAACAACAAGCAACTTTGCAACAACGCTGCACGTGTCTTGAAAAAATATGTATCGCTACTCGCTGCCGAATAATCTTCCGAGTTTCGTCCTGCAACTGGTGTAAATAAAATTTGGAACCAAAGCAAAATCGAAATATCCCCCAAATTACGTAGCTCTTTAGAAGCTACCTTCTATAGATTCTCAGTTCTTCTAAATTTCAGTTATTATTAAACGTGTATTTGAAGCAATAGAAGCCTAATTATTATCATTAATACAATTTAATGCATCGTCAATACCAGGCATCGTCTCTGAAGAGTTCTAGTGTCCTAAGAAGATGTCTGTCATGAAATTTTATTTCGTTTGAACATTTCGTTCGAGCTCGAGATATTTTTTAATTTTGGAGACCCAAAGCGTTGAAAATGACTGAGAAAACATAGCAAGAACGTAAAGAGATAAAACTTTTGAGTTCACATTTCTTTCGAAGCTTTCTTCACAGGTAATTAGCAAAGGAAAGTTGAAATATTTCTGATGTGTACAAGTGCAACTTCCAACTTTCTATTTCAATTCTTTTCTTAAGTCGAAACGTTATAAAATGATAGATCACTTGCTCAAATTTCTGATAACTATGATCGCAGAAAACTAAGGTGAAAACTTGCAACTAAAGTGAAAAATTCCAATTGATTTACAAACAGAACTGTTTTGACAGTTACCAAAATTGTTGTTAGAAACATCAGATCTACAGACGCGGAAAGGAATTTCAAGCTCGAATCCCACCCTCCCCCCTCTGTGTCTGCCGTCTCTTTTCTCTCGAGAAACGAGAAATTCCTGGATTCGTTGGCCTAGATTCTCGGGGTGCCGGTCGCGAACCCGCCAGGAATAAAAGACGCGCGAAGGAAAGTGCCCACGGCGGGGAACCTTGAAATTCTTCGCGCTATTATTCGCGAACGATCCGCAAAAAGCCACTCGGACTCGAGCTGCTAATGATTCAATTTGAATGAAAGACACACGCGCGCGCGCGCGAGTCTCAGAGGTGATTAGGGGGGAAAAAAGTTGGAGCAAACGACTGGCACGTTACGCCTCGACGATGATGAATTCAGGTTGGTTACCGCGAAAGGAAGAGCCGGTGGTCGAGGCTAGGCTCTCCCGAGTCGACGCTCGATGAAAATTGAGACATTTTCCTACGACTCGCTCTCTCTTTTCTTCCTCCTTCCTTTCGCCATGGCGAGGCTTGAAACCTGGAATCCCTAATGAACGCTGTCACACTCGAGAAAACAACTCGCGAACGTTTCTCACTGGAATTCTGGTTTTAACGCGGCTGTCGTTCACTTCGCGGCGTAACTTCGTTGCGTAACTTTGTTGAAATTTTCTGTCAACTGCCCCTTCTTTCCTTTCGTTTCCAAACAATTAAAGAACATTGAAGTTGAAACGTGAGAAGAATACGATACTTTAACGTGTCACGCTGCGTTAATTGGGATATTTTTGAAATTCGAACAACGAGGAATGAAAAATCTTTTTATCAATTTTAATCCGTCTTTTCCTTAATTCTCGCATTGTTGGGATTTTTAGAAATCGTTCGAAGAAAATCAAAATTGACAGGCGATTTAATTTTTATTCCCACTGAAAGGAACTTTCAAACACTTGTACGATTCATTAAAGCACTATCAAAACACTATAATAATTTTTCCAAACTTTTCAAAAGGAAGGACCTCCGATCGGCTCAATCTTATCCAAAGGAAATTAATCGCGCACTTCTTTAATAAAATTAAAAAGAAGAAGAAGAGAATTTAATCAGTCATCTTCGGAGATGCTCACATCTGACCAAAGATTGTAACGTTGGTAATGTATCGTTAGGGAGTATCCATCATTGCCAGTTATCCCAGTAAATCATCTCGTCGTGCGAGCAGATCACCCTTGGAAAAACTGTACAAGAAACCAAGTCTAACAGACCAAAGTGACTACGTATCGCGGAGAAGAAAAATTGATCGGAAACAGGCCACTGGGCGTTCCTCCGATCCCGGGGGAATTCGATCGAAAGGTCAACGTTCGTGTGTTACAACGGCATCTCGCTAATTGCAAGAATGAGAGAAACGAATTCTGGCAACATCGGCGTGGTATCTTGTAAAAAAATATCGATCAAAATGATTTTACGTCCATCTGTCTTCGTTTTTGTACACACAATGTGCAACATTTAAGTACAATAAATTAAATTTATAACACGCGAAGGAACATTTCTACGTTCTTATTTTGTACACTCATTTTGCGTTAATAACGTGTGTATTATTCTACATGCATCGTTCCACGATAAGACTTTGTTATTCCACAGCGAGACTCGTACGTACTATTCCACAACACGCATTAAACAAATTGCAACGAACGAGGTTTTTCAACATTTGCGTACGTGCAACTGTACGTGCAAGCGCTGGCGCGCGTGTAATTTACAAGAGAATCCAGAGGAAGAGACACAGTAACGGAATTGTGGAGAGAGTGATGGCCACACTCGACATAGCTCGACGCTGATGCCGATACCAGAAGCAGGAAAACAAAAAAGCTGGCGACGTAACGCGTTCGTTCGTCAAACACTTGAATGTAATGTTGCCAGGCCCTGGGGTGTGCTGGACGTGGCTTTTCAAGTGTCTGCTGGAATACCGGTAGATTATTCAAATTCGCCAGCGACTCACACAGCCTTAAAATAAGCGTCGCTTATCTCCCCGACGTGTTCTCTCTCTCTCTCTCTCTCTCGAGTGGATTCGGGAAAGAAAAAACGACGAAAACGACGTCTCGCTGCTTGTTCCACGTGTGATTGTTTTTCTCGCGTCTCTTCTTCCACGGCGCCGCTTTCGAGCGCGTTGAGCTCCGAAGTTTGGAGTCTAACGTATTTGTCAATTCTCGAACATCGTGAAATTGCGAGCTGCCAATTTTCTCTTCCTGCTCTATCTTATACTTCTCGATACAGCATGGGCGCGTGAGTTTCAAACTCACGTTCTCGTCTGATGTCTGATGCGCTTGTTTCAACAAATTTCAAAGTTAACTTTGCCACAGACTTTCAAACGCTTTTTCATCCGCTGAAACGAAAGTTTGGCCGAGGCATAAAAAATTTCCGTGTCGCAATAAGTTCTGTTAATTCTACGAAAAAAAAAAAAAGAAAAAGTATTGGAATGCAATCGAATCACTTCAAGCTCCCGATCTGATTCAGCAAGATTAAAGCATTCTGCCGAAAAGACAAGCGTTATCCTACAGTCGCTGTACCGTCGCAGTTCGGAGCAACCGTATCGCTAAACTGCTGACATCAATCATCTCTCCATTACCTCGAGCCGTTCAAATGGTATTCGAAGCAGTCGGGAACGGTCTCTCACGAGGACGCGCGTCGTCGTGGAAACGCACAAGACCGGAGCAAGTGCAACAATCAGTTTTCTACTCTCCCTTTGACTTCGAACTTTAAGCTACCTCGCTGTTGTGCATCAAGGAGATCACAGTCTTCAAAATCGTTTGAACTGTAGGCAATCGTTGTCAGGGGAGCGACAATTGTCAGGGTCAAAGTTGGCAACGGCGGCAGATTCACTCGGATCATTTTTAAGAAAGAAGAGTAAGTTGTGGTGTAACGACAAACAATTCTTTCGTCGCAATTGAGAAATTAAATACTTTAGACTTCATCTTGGTAAACTCACGTTAAAGACAAAGCGCAATAGGTGACAATGAAAATGGAATGAATAAATTGAAATTAAAATATAGAGGGATGCACCAGGCCTGATGCAAAAGTTTCAATCAAAGACTCTCCGATCGCTATTAATACATCGTGTTATGTTACCAAAGATTTAACTAGCTATGTAATTAATCAAACGTTGCGCAACAATCTATGAATAGTATTAGTTAGTCAAATTAAACGCAACAAAACCAATTGATCAATGACTTGTAATACACTTGCAGGACCAAAATAACGCGAGGGCCTGGCCAGAAGATTTTTAGAAATTAATGAATGGTCCAATTTTGGCACTATTTTATTCCAATTAATACACGTCAAGACTTGGCTCGATAAAACGTGCACTCGAGTACACCTTCGAGTTTGATTTTCTCGAAGACGAAGCATCCTACGAAAAAATTGTACCCCACACTTTTGACTTATTTTCGCAGGTAGAATCTCCAGTTGGTTGCTTATTTCTGCGCGGACGAGTCCAGAATGGCGATTCCTTTCCAAATTCTTTCCGATTCATCTTTCCACGTAAAATCATCCCTCGATCTGTTGCCCATGTATTCTGCATAGAATTTTTCATATATACATGTATATATAAAAAAAAAAAAAACAAAGAAGAAA
>KQ435711.1:2566104-2579231 GCA_001276565.1 Melipona quadrifasciata
AAAAAAAAAAAAAAAAAAAAAAAAAAAAAAAAAAAAAAAAAAATAGAGAAAAATTGCGCAGTTGCTGGACAGGAGAGCGAGAGAACCGCGAATCGTAAATCATCTTTTTGTCGATGTTACGTTTAAAAGCACTCAACGCGTATATTCTCTCGCGACCAGTTTTTCCTTTTCCTTTTCCTTTTTTCTTTCTGGACGTCTAGTCGCGCGTCCTTTCACAATCTTGGAAACTATCGCGATCGTAGAAGAAACAGAGCTCGGACGAGAAACTTCGATTCGATGAAGAATCACGCTGGTCAAGTGGTAAGAACAAATCGGAGCAATTTGTTTCGTGATCGCGAAGTGACTATTTATACGAATTTTTTTGCCAACCTATTTATGCAGAACGGTTTAACACTTCGTCAATAATGTAGCGAGACGCGATTATCGCGATTGCGTTGCCTAAGATTGAAACACGTTTGAAAATGTGTATAGAAATTGCACGATGCGTGCGTGGAAGATTCGAACAATTTCAATTTCTTTCTCTAGCGCGAATCGTTTGGGAATGCGATCATTGCATATTCGTACGATTAAAATAATTTCTGATTGCAAGTATAAGTATTTGCAATGAAAAGTTACAAGTAAAATACCACACTCTCCATTGCGTTGAAATAAACATATACTTTTCGCGTATCGCCGATGTAGATTGGTTGGTTCCGACTGGTTCGAGACCAAAGGCAGAAGGAAAAACGGAATGCCACGAACCGTTCCCCGCGGATGTTCGCTGGACGTAAATAAATGAAATTTATTCGCGTTCGCGGATTTGCCGGGAACAAGCGTTTTATCGCGGAGGATTTATATCGCGGCCGGTCTCCTCGAGGAAATTCCCCTGAAAAATGTGCCGCGCATAAATACCGAATCAAGAAACTAAATTCCGCCTGGCGATTACGCGAGGAAGTCGACTTCCGTGCGTGGGTGGCTGTGTATCGGACAATTAACGCCACCGACCGTAGATAAAGCGACTAAGAACGGCTTAAGCGAGCCGGGAGAAATGGTTTTCTTTTCTTCCCTCCACCTTCCTCGCGTTTTCTTTCTTCGAAACAAGCTGCTCGATTATCGGTTAACGACCACTCTTTATCGATTCGCAACTATCGTCCGATGGAGTCTCGGCTCCAATTCTCTGTAAACCCTCTTCACCGACGTTTCGAAAATTTCATTCTGTATATTTGCTGCTTCGCCGATTTATCAACACGTCGTTGGGAAAACGTTAAACGGCTTGCTCGCGAGAAATATTGTTTAGGCGAAATTTTGATTGTGGAGGGTCAATATTTGATGTTTGCTATCTTTTAACTTTATTATTTTTAATTTTTAGCTTAGCTATATATAGAGTACATAGTAACTAGCACATAATATACATGTAATATAGTACATGTAACTTCTATATATACATTTAGTACTTTCTACAATACTACTATGTTTATTATATTTATATTCTACACCTACATTACACATACTACCATCGATACATCAATATTACTGGATTAATATTACAGTTTCATTTATGTAATTAATTACAATTTTATTTACTCCTAGTCGACAATAGTCACTGGAACCAAATAAATAAACATGACAAGGAACAAGAGCAACGTGTGTAGTACTCGCGTACGTATTATCCTCCCTTTCGACCGAAGGATAAAGTCGAAACGACGAGAAATTCGCGTGGCAACGCATTGTCCTCTTGCTATTTTCACGTTAAACCGGTTAAATCGTTCCCAGAGACTGTCCCCTCTAAATACCCGTCATTTGTTGGCGCGAGTGTATACTTAAATTAAATTAAATTAAGAACACGCGAGAGCACGCGGCCCGTCGTTCTGCACGGACGATTAAGAGGTGTTCCACTAAATTCTTCGCGAATCGTGGACCGACGCAAATCATTCAAACGTTTCATCGCTAATGTTTATCAGCGGGGCGTCACAAGTCACGGTGCAAGACGAAGGAAAGTTACGAACGAAAGTTCCCAACGCGCAACGAGCACAAACATAAAATTTCAGTTTGCGACGCTGTGCGCAATTTTTGTCTCTCGTGAAAAATGTCGCAGCGCTGCGAAAATTTATTTAATCCGACTTGTCTGGTTTAAAGAAAGCGTTGTGCGTGAAATGTACGAAACATGCTATAAAAACAATTAATATAGAACATAATAAAAATAAACACCTACTCGTCCACCCAATTTATTAATTCTTTACTAATTCTAGAAATTATATTTTTGTACATTATCAATTCTAGCAGCAGCTTACGCTGAAATTCATCACATTCGCTGTTCAATGAATGAAAACCTCAAAGAAATCGCCAAGAACGGAAATAATCTTCAACGATGAAGAAATACATTTTTACGCAGCACGAAAGTACCAATATTACAGAAACTCGAACTTCAAAGAAAGTGCGAAGAAAGGAAATAGTCACCGGCACGGAATAACCCGTCCGTGCCTGTGGAATCCATCATTAGAGGAAATGAAAGACTTCCCCTCTCCCTGAAAGAGGGATCAGATGTTAGAACGACACTCGGTTTTCGGAGAAAGATCAGACGAGGATCCAGCGAAACGAAACGAAACGAAATGAAATGAAGAAGAGCCATCCGCGGAGACAAGCGACGGAGGTTGAAATCGTAAATTTAAATTTAGAGAGAGGCTGGCGCGCATCGTCGACACCCAGCCCCTTTTAACCCTCCTCGTTGCAAGATGCATCGTAGAGGTTTCAGCGGTTATTTAAAAAAAAAAGAAAAACAAAATTGCGTAAATTATAAATTCAAAAATATTGAATGCAATTACAAGTATACGTGATTGTATTTTATAAATTACACCATTTGGCGCTTATTCAAAAAAAAAAAATTGCACAAGTTGCAAATTGTAAAGTATAGAATATTGAATGCAATTACAATTATATGTGATTGTCATATGTATTTTATAAATTACACTATTATAATGTATCGCAATAATTTAATTAATACATTAATATTATTATGATATACAATTTATATCATGTAATATTACAAAAACTTTTAAAAGAGTAGAAGTAAAAATAGTTACTTAAATAACATCCAAGCCTTAGTCACAATCATCCACTATGTTTCCTGTTTCTTTCGTGTATTTTTAACATCGCTCTGCCCGAAGAAAGGAATTGAAAAAAGTTCCAAGTACGAATAAAAAATTCAATTGAAAGAAAATTTTAATCGAAGAACTGTTGGGATGTTTCTCAAATGCTACGCGATATTAATATTTCCTTAGTTCAAATTACGAAACGTTGAAAACACAACCGAGATGAACGACGTATTTTGGATTCAAAAAGTCGTTCTGAGATTAAGAAAAGGCTGAACGGAGGAAACCTCCCGCGTAACATCTTCAAACGCGAACTGCACTTGCACACCGTTGGAAAATCCGTTCGGCGCGGTGGCTGCGCTTGAAAACGCGATTTGAAATTCAAAATGCAGCGCGGATTGACCGGGTTTTGTCGTAAATTGTCCCTCCCCTCCTCCCTTTCCGACCCGGGGAAAAAGTTGTTGCGATTTTTAAGCGGAACACGCGAGGGCCCGGGGGGCCTCCAATCGCCGGTCCTCATCGGATCGTCTCAATAAGGAGACGAATAGGCCGAGCCTCCCTGCTGCCCGGGCAAAGAAAGCGCCGTGCAATCGCCCTTTCTTCCCCTTCTTTTTCCTTTTCTCTCTCTCTCTCTCTCTCTCTCCCTCTTTTTTATTCTCTCTTTTCGACTCGCGGGAATTTCGATTTCTTGCCGCGGGGACACCGCACGCCGATTTTGGCGCAGATATCACCGCGGTTACTCGGTCCCACCCGTTCACCGTGGTGGACGATTGTCCCGCGACTCGTTTCGATCCGATCGATCCGAGAATTGAGGAGTTCGGATCGTCGGATGAAAAATTGAAACTCGTCGGACGTCGACGTAAGTGGATTTGAGTTAGTGTCGGAACGTCGCGTACGAAACGAACGAACTGAAAACTGAAACGACCGATTCGTGCTAATAGGTCAGTACATTGGATTCGAATTATTACTAGATCGTTGCATATGGATTGGCAGATTAGAAATTGAGATTGTTAATTTCAATTGTCGGATTAAATCGCTAAATCGGAAATTATCGCCGGGTCATCGCGTACGAATGGAAAATAAAAAGTTGAGCGAGGTGTACGTCGTTGACTCAAATCGTTGCCTGATTGTCGCGTATTAAACGACGGAGTAGAAATTGAAATTACTCGTTCGGGAATGAGCGACTCGGATTTAAATGGATTTAAATGGCCGCGCGCGAAACGGAGAGTTTCACAAGAGCGTGAAAATCATTTGAAATCTTCTAGTTAATCGAGCTGTTAAATAATTAAAGAACTGATTAGGAAAGAATTAAATTAAAGACTTAAAAATTGAATTTAACGTGTTCGGCGTTTTGTAATTTTCTAACTTTATGAATTACCAGTTACCAAATATGAAATTCACATAATTGCGAATCTTTTACATCAATTGAAATAACAGCCTTGTCAGTTTCTGTGAAGATAACTCGGATAATGTGGCTCTTCCTTCATCTGACAAATCCACGTCAATTGCGAATCTTTTGCATTAATTTTGATAAAAGTCCTTCAAAGTTTTCATAAAGGTATTTTGTACGAGCCGACACTTTTTCGAATTGATCACAAAATTGAACTTCTCCCAAAAATCCTTCCAAAATTGAATTACTCATTAATTACTAAAATAATAATTTATTAATTATTAAAATTTAATTATTTGTCGATCAATTAATCCCAAAATTGTGTACCGTTTGCGCGAAAAATTCCCCCCAAAAATCTCCCTCAAATTAACAGATTAATCTCAAAGTTAAGAAATTATACGGTTTGTATAAAATTTAAAAAAATTAAAAGCCACCTGCGTGAAGAATTCTCCCAGAAACATGTACAGAGAAATTCCATTCCAAAATCGTCCTCGTTGTCTACCACTGATCAATCCTAACCTACACCTAGCCTAAACCAATCGTATGAATAAATTGGACGAAATTGAGTCGTATTTCGCGAATTGCAAAACAAAGCGAAGCGACGTCGGTGTTAATCCAAACGGAATAATCTTCGAACGAGAGGTTCGGAAAGAGGCGTCGTGGCGCGGATAATTTTTATCGTCGCCGGGTATTTAATCGGATCTCCGGCTCGAACGTGACGCTGCTCGCACGCGATATCGTTTCGTGTCCATGTTCGCGCGTTGTTTCGTTTCTTTCCTTTTTCTTTTCTTCTTTTTTTTTTTTTTCCTCCTGCCCTGCCATTCGTCGGTATTCCGCAACGGTACGCGAGAAACCGGAGAGTTCGACGAGGGGACCGGAAATTAATTGCTTGCACGGCAATCGATCCACTGATTATTTCGTTACGTCGTTCGCGGGAACGATTATTACCGCTGACGTGGAAAAGTCATCGGCCCCGATCGAATGTCCCCATGCTATTTCCACGCCTACGCGCCTCATTTCACTTCTCTCTTTTCTTTTTTCGTTCTTTTTTCGACTATTTTCGAGCAATTTCCTGCGAATCTCAGCGCTATTCGATCGGGTACGCACGCGCGACTTCGGCATTACGTTTCAATTTTAAAACGGAAACTGGAAATTTGGACGATATTTCGTTTCCATTTAACACTAGGACCAACGTGGCGAAATTTGCAGCAGAGAAATTAAGACGTGGGGGCAGAAAGAAAATTTGTAACACAACAAAGAACACGAGCTTCTATCGATATATTTTACTAAAAGTGAAACTCGGGTCTCTGAAGACAAGCTGTTATAAATTTGTAAAATTTCTATGGGAAATCACAAACTGGCCGTTTAGATCACCTTGGTAGCTCTAGTGTTAAAATAGTAATAATTTTATTATCATTGTTTAATAATCTGCAAAATGGATGGACGTCTATGTAATATTTTAGATTAATATTATATTACTGACAATACACTCGACATTATTCTTACTATTACTATTTATTATAGTTTTAGTTTTGCAAACATAACTTACACTTAATATTTCATATTACAATCTTTTGTACAATATATATAATCATGTACCTCGTATTATACTATTATACTATTGACAATTTTCTTGTTTCCACCTTTCTGATATCATTGTCATATTTCTGTTTCATTTTCCTGAACGTAACCAAAGTGGAATCTCATCCCTTAACGTTCCAAGTTACACTAAACTACGCTAAACTGGAAGCTCTATCATTGAAAACTTCCGGAACGGAAGTACGCAAGGAGTCGCAGCTCTGTAGAGTTTGAACTCGAATTTTAAATTTCGCTGTTCAACAAATACGAATTGAACGTTGCTTTTATTTCAGTTTCAATGCAATATCTGCGATAGGAAAATTGCGAATTTAGGAAAAATCATTCGAATTTTCTGACACGACACTAACCAACTGTTTATTATTTAACGGTTAATTAATTAACAACAAGACTAGGGATACGGTTAAGTAATATTGATCATACGTCAATTTGCAGAGGAAAGCACTGTTTCCCCCCTAAATCACGTAGTTCATTTTCGGCGACTTTATCGCAGATAAACACGATTCGACAGCATCCGACAGAAGGGAACGAGGTAAAAACGTAGCGTGGACCAGCGCTCGCTTGTCGAGGAGGGAGAAAAATCGCGCGGGTCGTTCCGCGCGAAGAAATCGGCCGATCTCGCGGAGATAAAAGGCCGGATCGTGCCAAGCGGAGAATCCAGAGCTGACCTACTTGCCACTTGCATTCTTCCGTTGCATACACACATGGAGAGTGTGTCTCTTGGCTCGCTATCGTTGCCGCAGGTACACGCACGCACGACACAGCGCACGCTGTTCCAAGCACCGTTCCCGGCGTATTATCGCGTATCTCGCGTTTTACGATCCTCGCGACCAAAAAGTCCCTTTCAAGAAAACTGGAACTGAACGCGCACGTACGCGCGCGTACATACGCACGCTCGAGAGAGAGAACTCGGACTATTCCGATCGATAAGACGCGCGCGGCCCGTCGCTTTTCTTCTCTCTTTATGTAAACGGGGACGTTTTACTGCTCGCAATTTGTCCAGCGCCGTTTAGTCCAACTTCTCCGTCGATTTCTATCGTTTCTTTTCTCCCTTCCTCGCTCTCTGCGCGCGTTATCGCCGACTAATTGGGAATACGCTCCTCCACGTTTCTACCGCGCGCGTTTAGAGTTCGTTTGGTTGTTGCCAGGAGCAATTTTTGCGTTTGAATGTTCGCCGAGACTCGTACGAACGAGCGAACGTTGCGATTGATAAATCGTGCATTTTTCTGAGATACGACCCGCGGAATTTTGATCGATTCTTTTTATATTTTGTTGAAGCATAAATCTGTGTGTGCGTGTGTAGACCGGTTTTGATTGAAATTGAACTTACTACGACGTCCACATGTCGATAGTGTCTGATCGATACATGTTTTATTATTATACGTTATATCAAATTGTTTCGTATTGTAATATTATTACTATTTTAATCGATATGTTCTTCAAACGTCGATCACATTCTATATAATATTACATTATAAAAGGATTTATATCACGTTAAAATATAATTATTCTATGTTATATTGTATCATAAAGAGTAAATCAAACTACATCATATATCAAATTACAGTAAAAAAAAAAAAAGAAACATATCAATTAAAACACATGACACTGCGTTGATTGTACAATATGAATCAATTTGATGTATTTTTTTTTAAATATGTTACATCATATTGCAATTATGTTATCGTCAACAGAACGCACCACGCATTTCATCGACGAATTAGCAATTCTGCCGGAAGGGAAATTTTAAACCGAAAGTACATCGAACGTTTGACGCGACGGGAGAAATATTAAATTGGCGAAACCAGGTGAACGAAATATGGGAGGTGGGAGTGGGTCCTGCGGGGAGTTTCAACCGGGCAATCCGATTAACGTCACATCTGGCCAAAGAGGAGCGTGTGTTGGTGGCTTTCGTAAATATATACCGCGTGCTGCATAATCATAAATCTAATGGCGTGTCTTGTCCGTTCCATAAATGACGCCACTAGAGTCCTCCGGGTGCAAAGACCCCAGAAGACGAAGAATTCCTGTCCGGGCTTCGATCGAACGCCGCACGAATTTCGGACCCGCGGAATCGACTTTCTAATCCTCGTCCGTCGTCGCACCAACCTCCCACGCGCTCCTTGCGGAACGTCCTTCTCGCTCATTAGGACGACAGATCGGGACGATAGAGCTTTCGTGTGTGTCAATGAGTTTGCTTAATCTTCAACGTGAGACTCCGTCGTCAAATACTGGTTTCTTTCGGTGACGGCGAAATCCGTGTCTCTCTTCTTCAATTTTTGGATTCGTACAGAGAGAATTTATTCTACAAAATTTACATCACGACAATCGTCGAAAAATCGCACATAATTTCTTTCACCAATGACAAATTGTGCCATCTTCGTTCTATTGGAGTCACGTGGATTTCCTTTGTGCGAGAGATTAGAGAAGATGAGTTGACTTTGAAACAATGGAAATTGCTGCTTCAAGATTTCAAAATCTTAAAAGAAAAACTTAACGAAACAAGAATAATAACAAGAAAATATTGATCATCGATCAATCGCCAACTGATTGTTTCTCACTTTCAAGGAAAATTAACTTTTCATCCTAAAAGACAGTATGCTATAAAACTATCCGATTAGGTTAGGTTAAATTGAATGTACGAGAAGACCAAGAAGACCGAACCTATCTAGGCCAAATGAGAAAGATCAATTGATCACCAAAACAACAAAAATTCTGTCTGAAGTCAATCAACCCCAAAAAGGAGAACTCTACCTAAATCATCAACAGAAAACCACCAAGTAAAGAACAAAGGTCCAAAGAAACGCACAGCGTGACAACGATGGAAGAACTTGTTCGAGGTTGTTCTCGCTGGCGGAGGAAAGCCTCGACACGTCACGTCAATGCGAAAATACACGAGAGCACAGCGGCGATCAGCTGATCCTGGCTTGGGGGCCAGTTCCCCAGGAGAGGAGAGCCACGTCGTGCGTTCGCTGGTGACGCGACGAGCAACCGATGCAAAACAGTTCGCGCGGGTGAGAGAAGACGAAGCAGAAAGAGAGAGAGAGAGAGAGAGAGAGAGAGAGAGAGAGAGAGAGGAGAGAAGGGAAAAGAAAAGCTGGAAAGGAGGCTGACGCCGGCGGGGACAGCTGGCGACTGGAATGTGGGTTAGGCTCCCCATAGGTGGGCCGCTCTAATTATGAATTAATTCCTGAATAACGGTCGGAACCCGCGCGACACGAGCACCGCCGATGAAAACGCGATCCCGGAGAACCGGTCGTAACACCGTCCGTCTCGAGGACTCGACACCGTCCTCCGTTTCTCGGCCCGCTTCCTCCTCTTTCGCTTTCCACTTCCTCCCGTTCCTCGAGAACGAAAGAAACTCTCCGGGGACTGACACTGAGAGATTCGATCTGGATGGAGCTTTTCGAGTTCTTGCAACTTGTAGCTCGTGGCCGAATTTTCGAACCGTGGATGGACGATTCTGTTACAAACGGAAGGAGGTGACGTTTCTTTGAGATCACAGAGAGGTGTACATTGAGCATCAATTTGGAGATTCTTAACATGACGATTGAAAATTTGAAATTTTGAACTATCAAATGTGAAGAACAAAGCAAGAAGAACTTGTTCTGCAAAGGAAAAAAAAAAATGAAAATGACAACGACTTTCTATCCCAGAATGATCCAAGAATAAGATCAATCGATAAATAAATAACAGGTTTATTTTAAAAAGGCACAGAATTAATTTTTACACCTGGTGTATCCTAAATTGGGATAAAACACGCGACATAGGAGAAACAAAGCTGCTTTGCAGTCAGTTCCATCATTTTTCTCGACCACTGTTACAGTATGACCTAAAGTTTAGTAAAATGAATAACAGAATTTTTACTAAATGTGAGTATTATAATTATTCAACAATTGTTTTCTGGAATTTTGATATAATGTAAAAATATTTAAAGAACAAGAATCCGAGGTACCTCTTTTACATCTTAAATAAGAATAGACGAAAACTTGAAATTATAGAATCTGAAGCAAGATTCTGGAAAACGGAAAGAAATATTACATTGCATGTTAAAAGGAAAAGAATGCAAATGTGAAAGAAAAAATTCCAAGTGAAATGTTGCATTGACGCAACGCCAGCTCCTACTGAGTTGATATACAGAGACAAGTAATACAGTTCGATGGATACACGTCTACAGACATATCAACGTCCAGAGTGAGAAGAAGAAACTATGCTTACATGTAATTACGACATAATAATCGTCTAATAGTAACCGTACGTGTCGCAACTAGGCTGCGATGTCTCCATATTCCAGCGGCAAGAAACTGGAGTATAAAGATCAGTTTCTGTCAGGTACAAATGTACAAATGTAAATACACAGTCGTAAAAGCACGAAGGCTGCGGAAAGCATTGGCAAATCTTGACCTGCTCTTTTTATATTTCACTCGAAGGAAATTCGCAGCTGCGAGAAGAAAAACAAACACGTAAAGTACGTCCATTATTTCATCGATTCTACAATCTCTACGCTATTTTAATTTTTTGTTGCATATTTCATTTTCACGTGGAATTGTGTAACACGCTCGTTCGCACTTTGATGTTACACTTTCGAAGAATTTGAAATTTATCCGTGTGTGTATCGTCGATGAGATAAAATAATATAAAAAGGATCGTGTGTCGGAATTTTTTTGGAAGAAACGAGGCGAAAGATGGTGGAAAGAAAATCCAGAGCACCTGTCAAATTTGCATTAAAAAACAAACTGTTAAACACTTATATTTTATAAATAAATATTAACACCCTTGATATCTTTTCTGCTTCATTCCAAATATTCCCTGTGCAAAGTAATTATTAGACTGTGAATTTCCATGAATTTCCATGCATTTGCAGGAAACTTAAAAATTTCACAGAAAGCACTTGTAAAATGTAAAATTTACTTAAATTGTACTTTCAAAAATATGAATTCGCAGTCTATGTATCACCATTTCGTGAATAATCAAAGAAACTTGGAAATCTACTCCAAACCATTTTCGTTCCTTTTTCTAACTTCAATTAATTAATTCGTAAATCGAACACCGTCGCTGACCATTAACATCTGTTTCGAGAATCTCGCGACACGGATTGCCAAAAATGTCCCCCCGTTATCTCTCGTCCTCGCTGGGGAACTTCCCTCTCTAGATTAGTCTTCGAAACCCGGAGACCCAGAGCTGCAGTCTGCGAACGTAGGGAACCAGAGAACCGAGCTCGTTATCGGCTCTTATCAGTCGGTTTAATTGCGCGGTGTAAAATCGTGCGAGGAGCCAACCGCACGAGGGCACGAGTTCCTCCGATCTCTCACTCTCCTTCTCCTCTATACAGGGTGAGTTCAAACGTCGCGCCCTGTTTGAAACTTGAATTTTTCTTCCAACGTTAGTGTTTTCGACGTTTTTTTCTACTTGGAGGAATCAATTTATAGACAGAAATTGGTAGAATGCATTTTGCACTTACGTACGTTTGTAAGTTCTGCTGCAAGGTTACATTATTTTACACCTTGTGGAAAATTTAAAGTGAATTTTTTAAAAGATCTCCTTAAAAGAGAAGAGGAACAGTTAAGCCAAGTTACGCAGGGATCTGACGATCTGAAGTCGAGTAAATCTAGTTTGAATATTATGATTTAAGAAAGGAAAAGATTTTTATTTCTCTCTTTGTATCTCTTCTTTTTTCTGTTTTTCTGCTTCACTGTGAGTAATATAGACTGTGATAGCACAGCGAGTAGACAAGTCTAGAATATAATTATAGCTTGATGGTTTTGACAACTGTATAAATATAATATGAGTCTCTCTGCAAGATAAAATCGCGAAATTATGGCATCCATAATTTGATTAATTTTTTGTCGTTTTGAGAGTCAGCTGGGAGTTCTGCGCAACTTGGCCCAACAATTTTAGATCAAAGGACGCCTGAATTAACCCTAACAGCTCGTCAGCGAGAAAAAAGTAAGGAATTCCAATTCGTAAAATACGAATTACAAGCCCTGCAATTAAATAAATTTTAATTTCTGAACAAATTCAGTGTTGAACAACGCAAGATCTTCCTCCACAGTTTTTTCTCTGTGCTCAATGAAAAAAAAAAAAAAAAATAAACGGATTTACAACCCAGTCTAATTATACAATAGATCCACCCCGACAGAATAGAAAGAAGCCGATGTTATTGACCGGAAGGTCTCGAATGGAAGGATTTCGAGGCAGCCAGAGTGGATATCCTGTCGTCGGTCGGAGGATCGGCCGAGGCAGGGAGAAGCACGCGAGCGAACCGTCTCGAATCGCCGTGCCAGCAGCGAATGATGAACGATTTCTTTCGCTGCGGAAACGCGGCATTGACCGGTCCCCGAGCGATCATCGTGACAGACGATCGCAAACCGCGACGCGACACGCTCCTCCTCCTTTGCGCAATTAGACGTCGCGCGGCGCGATTTCTTCGAATCAGGGAAACGAGCGAATTGCATCGAGATGGACGATGGATCGACATTGTATAGTTAATGACGAAAGTAAGTTATGTGAAGTACTTTGAAATTTTATAAACTGACAATTTCTTAAATATACGCTTCGACTCTGTACACTGTACATTTAGAATTGTAAAGTTCCTACGTGAATTAATATGAATTCTCGCAAAAATGTTGTAGCGTAAAAAGTCAGTGTAATTTAGTGCAAAAAGTTAGTGTAATTATCACAAGAAAACACGTGTTACAAGAAAAATTGAGAAATTTTGCATATTTCACCCTTCCCCCCCACCCAAAAAAAAAATACGATTAATTTCAACTGGATTTTCAATCGATTCAATAGCAAAAGCTTCCAACGTCAATCGATCGATGCCACGTGATCGATGAAAATCGTTAAACCGACCTGATCTAGATTTAACACGGGGAATCTTAATTGAACTGTAAGCAATACGCGCCGGCCTCGCAACGGCGTCATTGATACGCATTTCATAAAAGTTGTATGGAAAATTCTGCGTTTCGTATCCAGCACGGATAAAACGGCATTCCAATCTCATTAACATACGAGATCAATTTTTCTACTACGTACGGCGTGTACACTCTCATTCAGAAGTTTGAAGTAGTTGA
>KQ435711.1:2579300-2603181 GCA_001276565.1 Melipona quadrifasciata
AGCAACAGTTTCAGACATTTTAAAATTATATCTAACATCGTGTATAATTATTTCTACAATTATGTCTGAAATGCACACTTTGATAGACGTTTAAAACAGTATTCGAAACAGTTTCGTAACAATGGACGATTTTATTCGTACTTCAACATTTTATTATTCTTGCTAATGAAAGTCAGAAATCTGGTCCGTTGTCTGTTCTCTGGACGAATAACATAATCGTATAATTACAGATCGTATTATGATAAATATATCCTAAAAACATTGTAATCGTGTGTTTTAATTCTAAATACAACTCCTAAATTCGAAAACACTGTTTAACGTCATAGAGAAAATATAACAAGCTTCAAACTCACTCGAGGCTCGCTATTTCACTGATTGTAAGTATTAAATAAATATTTAAATAAAAGCTAGTAAGCTAGTGAGAGACACACTTGAGGAAATCATTTCTTTTCAAATCCTATACTCTGAAATTTCTATCAGGATTGTACACTTCACGAGTGATTTGACTTCGACATTGCTCTAACAACGCTCGACGAAGCGTTTACTTCTCGCTAAATTCCTCGCAACACTTTTATTCCTACGTTTCTGACGATAAAAATAAACGTGTCTTGCGTTACATTTGTACGTGAAGCAAGTTTCAAAAAGGAAAGTATCGTAACCGTTGGTTGACTCTTACGTTCGTATATATTAAATACGCTTCAAATAAGATTCATTACTCTCTGCTTTTATCTCAGTCAACCATATACAGCACTAATTATATATATTTTAAAATATGTAACAAATTAAACACTTTAGAGCACTAATTATAAATATATTGTATATATTTTAAAATATATACCAAATTAAGTACTTCAGAGTATTAATTATACATATTTTAAAATATGTAACAAATTAAATACTTCAGAGCATTAATTATAAATGTACTGTACATATTTTAAAATATATAACAAATTTAGTACTTTAGAGCACTAATTATACATATTTTTTATAATATATAACAATGAAGTACTTCTTAGCAATAGTACTCTAGTCAAAAGATATGGAAACAAAACAAGTGATACTGATTAGAAACAAAAAAGGAACAGTTTGAAGGCAGATAAAAATTTATCTTTGCAGAGACACCTAATTACAAAATTTCTATCCCTCCGTGTCATACGTGATAAATTCCACTCTACGCAAAGTGAAAATTTTTCTTGTCAACATCGCCAATATGTTTACCATCTCCAATCTCTGCATGTAACACTCTGTCCACGATATAGCGCCGGAGCATTTTTAATTTTTGACCAGCTAGAAAACAGAGGTGGCGCGTCACGGAGCTTGCGAAACTTTCTCGACTTTTTTGCGAAATTTAGCGCAAAACTCGGAGGGTTAATAATCGGCGGGGGGATCGCGTAGGCCGTAGATCTCGTTTCGCTCCTTTCCATTTCGTTCGCTGACCGAAAGGATCCCGAAGGGATTCTTGCCTCGAAGGACAGAAATATGCGTGCACGACCACGCACGTCTGCCGGCTGAAGCTGAAGAAGGAGAGGGGAAACCGGCCGCGGCGGAGGGAGGCAGAAGAGCAAAGTCACCGATTTAAATTGAAGTCGGGGAACACCCGCGAGGGAGAAACATTCGCTGGCCTATCGGGTTTAATAACACCCGGCACCGACTCTATCTGAAATTACGGATGGTGCTCCGATCTCGGGGCTCTCTTTCTCTCTTTTCATCGTTCCTCTTTCATTCGTTCGAGTCTGTTCGAAGATCGCAGTGATATACTACGTACGTACGTCTGGCGTGCAGATTCTTTTCGAGAAAACAAAGTAGCGCGAACTACTCTCCTTTTCTCCTCCTTTCGTTGCTATCTTGGAAGATCAATTTCTTTTTTTGTTCTTACTTTGAGAAATTGATCTTCCAAATGTTGTTAAAATTATCGAAATTATTGATTTAATATTAAGGATGCGTTCATTTTCCAAAATGTGTCATACGTTGTCAGTGATAGGAAAACTAATTGGGTGTGTCTTTGATACGGATCAAATTCTCAAAGGATTACCTTTTCTTGGAGGTGGGGAATTTACAGAGATATTTACCTTTCAAAGAAAAATTATAAATTGTAACTTGGGAATGTTTTCACGGAGAAGGATTTCATTTCTGAATTTCCGAACAAAGTAATTTCTGACGAGATTTTGACGATTTTCTTGGAAAATTGCACTAAATTGAATAAAATTGGACAAATTGCGAACGAAGGCCTACCGAGAGCCAAAGAGATGTCAGGAAAAATTCGAAAATCTGTCGAAACCTTTGGCCGAATAAGAGAAGACAAAAGACAAAAGTTAATTGACGAATTAGCGGAGAGTCGGTGTCAGGGAAAATTAGTCGTATTTTGCATTCGTGGGAGCAACAATGTTCCCTCTCCATATTTATAAGCTCCGTACTATTGCTATTGAACTCTCGTTTCGACGATAATTGAAAAGCTGTTGAATTAGCTATTAATTCCTACCGGTCTAATTTATGCGGGATCAGCCATAACTATTCATAGAGAGAGCTCGGCGATATTCCATTACAGACTGGCAGAAAACTACAACTCCCGTATTCTCTTCTTTTTTCCTCCTTCTTTCTCTCGTTCTCGTTCTTTCCAATGTTACATTTCGTGCGTTTCACTCGCGCGAAATTTGCATAGGCGCGTTGTAACAATCAACGTGGAACAAACGAAACACGAATCGAAAAGAAAATCCTCTCGCTCGTTGAATTAATCGCTCCGAGCGCCAATAAACGCGCGCGCCGCTTATTTTGTCGGAAACCCCCGACCATACTCGAATTCCAGCAATTAATTATTAGCAGTTCGAATTTTTATTCATTATACGTGCATTAATTTTTCTGCCTATTTTTCATCTTAACACCGCGGCTATGAAAGAAAGTTTCAACTGTTTCGTTCAATATATTCTTTTCGTCGCCATTTTGTTATCACAATAACATTCTTCAATAACAATAATATTCTTCGAATTTCTACGATTTCATCTGCCTTCATTTTTCTTACTGCTGCTTTATTACACTGTGATTATGAAAGAGAATAATTTCAAGGTAATTCGTTTAATATATTCTTTCTTACTCAGTATTCTGTTCACCTAGATACTACAATTTCATGAATCATGAATTAAACGAAACATAAAGAGATTATTACGTCATAAAATTACGAATCGAATATTCTCCTCTTCGTGATTGCGATTGTGAAAGAGAAACTCGACGATTTGGTTTGCAACACAACTCACAAAATTACTCTGTTTTCACAACAGATCCTCCCCCCCCCCAAAAAAAATAAAGGAGAACAATTGCATTTAACGTAATTTCGTAAAGTGCTACGGCACAATAAATTTCGAAGGAAATTCACAGAGATTCGATTCGCAGACGTCTCGGTACATGCAAATCCTCTCTTTCTCAGCGCACGCGATTCCCCCCGGACTTGCGATCCATGCATCAACCTAAGAATCCACGAACATAAAGAGTCACCTAATAGAGTACCAACGCGGCGCGACGGTGGCACGGCGCTGGAAAACGACGAAGAGGAGAGCAATCTTCTTGTCGAGGACTCTCCTCCAGCTTGCACCCTGAACAACAACCAACAGGGCACGACACGAGACGCTCGTGTTCGCCATCGCGTGGAGAGGAATACCACGAAGAAGAATAGACGCGACGCCGACACACGCGGCCGTCATTAGTCATTCGAAATTCTTCTGTCTTCGCTTTTTTTAATTCGTGCATCGAGATCGGGGCCGCGGTTCCGAGCGCCCCCCGGGGGTGAAAAACCAAACAGAGAGACAGCCGCGTAACGACAAAGACGGAATTGAAGCGTGGAAGAACAGAGAGACAGAAGAGAGAAGGAGGAAGAAGAAGAAGAAATGGAAGAATGGTTGTAAAGGGAGGTAAAGAGGCGCACGAGAGAGAGAGAGAGAGAGAGGAAAGGCGAATGAGAGAAAATCACGCGTGGTTCGTCATAAGAGGAATTCCTTTAGCGATACTGGACCTTCCATCTTCTCCTCCTCCTCCTCCTCCTCCTCCTCTTCTTCTTCTTCTTCTTCTCCCCTTGTCCCCTCGCATCCCTTCTGGCCCAGAGACCGCGTGCTTTTTTACTGGTTTATGGGATTTTTTTCACGCGGACCGCCGAGTCGTACATCAGAGAAGGCTGACTGAGGTCTTTCTCTCCTTTGGATTTCTCCTTATTTCTCCCTTGCACCGCATGTACACCCGTTCCTTTCTTTCTTTCTTTCTTTCTTTCTTTCTTTCCTTCTTCTGGGAGTGCGCGTTTCGTTTCCTTCTCGGTGGTTTTCTCTCTGTTTCTGCCTTGCGATCGCGGTTGAAGGGTCGCGCGCGTGTTGTTGCACCGCGACGGAGAGAGAAAGAGGGGACACGGTGAATAAAAAAAGAGCAAATGCCAGCCGCCATAAAAACAACTGAAAGTATTAAAAACTTTCGGCCTTTTACTGCCCCAACTGCCTTCCCACCGAGGAAGATATACGAATGAGAGAGAACCAAAGAGAACAAGTCTCCTCTCTCTCTCTCTCTTTTTTCCTTTTTCATCCTTCCTCCGGGTTGATTCGGTTGATCAATGATAATTGAACGATGCTTGATCGAACAGCTGATTACAGGTGTTGTTGAAACTCTCTGTTTCTGGGTTTTTTAATAAATATTTCTACTCTCGCTTTTAGATTGAGTTTTGAACAGCACGGAGCTCCAAATCTTCGTTCAGCTCTGTTGTCTCTTCTTGCACTATTTCAGATTGCTCGATGGATTTGATTGAAATTGTGCTTTGTATCGTAATGTGTAAAATTATTCCTCATTATTGATACGTAATATCAAGTAAGAATAATTGGATCTGATTTCGGTACAAATCGGTATTTGCGCGCGCGTAATCACAAATATTTGAAATTTGCGATTTTCGTGGTAATTATTTACGATGATGTTGCGAGTGCTTCGATTTCTTGAAATTGTAGAATTTAGATGGAGAAATATTGAGAAAAATATTGATGTTTGAAGAAACTGCGGATTTCATTGAAAAATATAACGATGAATTGCATCGATGCAACCTTTTCGATCAATTTAAACGAATAATTTCATTCCAACGATACCTTTTAAATATCTTTTTCTGCAATTATTGTTCATTTTCATTTTCACTTGGTTTTTATGAAATTTTATGAAATTCGAAAGAATCGAAACGTTTATCGTTTCGTCAGTTCAAAGAAGACGAAATTTCATTTTTGACAAAGTTTTATGAAAAATGCGAGAAAATAATTTTGAAAATAAATGGAAAACGCGCGCGCGACGAAATGCATCCGAACATCGGAATTGCATCGTTACACGCGTGCGCCAGAAACGAGGCGCTTAATGCAATTTTACAGATCACGGGCAAAAAGTTTCGGTTCAATTTGCGAAACACGTAGAGGAGCCTCTCGCGCGTTTCGTCGAGGATCGCGAAAAGGAACCAGAACTGTCGAGAATTCGAGCGATTCGGAACGCGTTTTAGACCAAGGAGAATTCATTTCCACGCGACAGGCACGTTTTCTTCTTCTTCTCAAAAGAGGAAACACGCACCGTGAAAAAGATTTGACGCAGTTCGAACTTACATTGTATTTGAGTTCGATTGATTTCAGAGCGGACAGAAATAAGCGAAGCGTGTCTCGTTTCTAAGGAAACAGAGACTTTGAGATCTAGTTCAGTTTAGTACTAGTAATAGATTCAGCTTGTAATTGTATTTTCTAGAGGACGAAGGATCTTGCGGAAAGAATCTTACTCCTTTAAACTGTTTTCGCTTATTTTCGCAAGTGGACCACTTTGGCCGGATTTTCAACTTTCATTTTCTCGAGAACAAAGTCTCGCTTTGTTTAGACTCGATTTTTATAACAGCTCTGTACGCGGATGTAAATCATCTCCAAGTACATCCCAAATCCGATCGTTCCCTGCGAAAAAATCGTGAAAAGTTGACCTTAACCTGGGTGGCTCATAGTGGCGAATATTTCAAGGAACGAACACACACACACACACACAGAGGAAGAGAGAGAGAGAGAGAGGGGAACAAAAAACGTAGAAAAAGGAGCAAGACGGGGAATGGAGAGGCTGCGCCTCGTAAAATTATCGTACTTTAATAAAACGTGTCGTGCAAAACGCGAGGATAACGAGAAAATATAGGGTTCGAAAGACTCGTGAAATTTATAGAGCGATCGCCAGAACCGCGCGCGAGAGAGAAAGAGAAAGTCGCTTTTTGGGATGGTCGGAGAGCGGGTTTAGTTCGGAGGCACAATAAGATGCCGAATAAATCAACGGAATACCGTGAGTATCGAGCTTCGCGGGTCGATGGTTTACGATCGAACGTGATCGTCGAACCTTGAATTCGAGCGTCGAGCTAGAAAAAGAAGGAAAAGAAAGGAAAAAAAAAAAGAAGAAGAAGAAGGGATGACTGGAGAACGAGTTTTACAATTTCCCCAATTCCTCGCCTTTTCATCGATGCGTGTCAAGCGAAAGTGAAGTTTAACAGTGGAACCACCAAAGTGGTATTTGTAACAGTGGTATTTCGAGATGATTGAGCATAATGTAAATAAAAGATTACAAGTGCTTTCTTATTATATTCCAAATCGGTAGTCTCGGTGTTGAATTTCGATTTTGGCGCCAATTTCCTTCTGACATCGACTACAACTAATTAAAATATTCATGGATTTTTGTGCAAAATCATACACACATTTTGGGAATGTAATTAAAAACACTCTGAATAAATCTCTGAGTAAAAAAAATTGTTTTCTGTACCAAATGATATGAAAGGCACTTTGAATTGAGTTTGTATGTACATTTATTCTGTATCTTCAAATTTCCCACAAGTGCTTAAAAATTCACAGTCTACTTACTAATTATCAAATGACAGATTTGTAAGAATTTGTAAGAATCAACTTTGCGATACAAAATGTTGTACTTTCTTCCTCGCTGTGATTCGTGACAAATTTGCTCGAACAAGATGAAAATATTGTCTTTAATATTCAGAGTGAAATCTTCTCCAAGTGTTAAATGTTTCCAAATTTTTCAGGTTCGTGTAAGAAAATCATACTGTAATATTTTGACTGTAGATCAATATTAGAATAACAAAGTATCTTTATTAAATATAATTAATTAATTATAACATCCATGGAGTTGGCAAAATTATTGCTCTATACTATACACTATATATATTCCCAATATCGATTGTTGCGATACATCAAATATAGATTTGACATCTCGAGAAGGTTAAAGACACTCTGTCCAATTCATTTTTCATTCATAAATTACATTCGCAAAGAAACAGCTTCGTTCAAAGACACTCCGAATTCCGCAGTGCCTGCGTAAAATTCTAAGAAAACAGGAAGATTCTAATCGATAATTGTTACAAATCTGAAACAAGACGGAGCAAGTCATTCAACAATGTGGAAATTATCTCGATCGAATCTACGATACACCGAAGAAGCTGCGTGCGACTGACGCTCGATTGCATAAAACGACGTTTCATATCCACCAATCGGATAATAAATATTTCATCAGACATATTTCGCAAAACGGCCACGAATTCATTAGATGATTTTCACACCGACGGCGTTCGGAATAAAAAGAGCGTTGTCACGTAGGTTAATAAGTATGTTAATGGCAGTTTTCCTCTCCGTTCAAAATCTCATTTTCTTCACCTCCTTTTTTTCTCAGAATTTCCTAAGCGACTTCTTCATTATTATTTCTCAGCGAATAGTAAAATGAAGCTTGGTTAAAAATAAATTATACATTCTTCCGTCATCGGTTGCCTCGATACGATTTTCCAAGACTGGACGGATGCAAGACTAAAGAAAAATTATTTTTAATCGTCGCAGGAGATTGCTCTCTTCTTAGTAAGTTTATTTTTACTATTCTAAACTTTTCCTATTATCGATAAATCGTTTAATTATTTATTATCACGAAACATCGTTAATCATACGATTTCATGAATTTAATTTATGCAAAAAAAAAAATATATATATATATAACAATGATCTGAGATTTCAACATTAATCGAGCTTCAAAGCAACTCTCCAAAGGTAAAAGAAAAACACAAACTCAAGTGTCTAGTTGTTCGATGGAAATTTTTAATTGTACCGTGGGATTAATTCAGTTTTTAACGAGTAAGAAGAACTCGTAATTCGACCTCGACGGACGTTTATTGCACTTTAAATCACTTGGATTGCCAATAATACGTGGACGGCAAACACTACCAGTTTTTCGATCAAATAAAATTCGAACGTAAAAACTATTTTGTTGAACGAGAAAGAAAATTCGCATTTAAGATTTAATTATCGGTAGAGACTTTTATAATGGTAATTGGTAAAAGGCTCGTTCTGTTCTTTCTCGAAAGGTTTTCCCAAATTTTCAAATCGCCAGTAATATTTCACCGTCAAATGTAACCATGGGATATGAAGATCCACACTTTCTGCTTGCTCAGTGGAAATTTTTCACCTTCGTGCGAAATTAGCGTAATCTTGGAAAATGTAGGAAAACGTTACTGAAACTTTCGCAGCTCGTCAAGCTCAAAGTCATTCGAAGAGAGGAGAAACTAAGGGAAGAGAAGGATAAATCTCGGTTATTGGGCCGGAGATTCTTAATCATCGCGCAAGGCCAGCCTAATCTCGAGTGAATAAAATACGAAAAAATTCCCCAGCTTCTAAGTTTGACTCGTCCCCAAAAATCTCCCAAACCTTAAACAAAAGAATCTGTCTCTCAAACGGAAATTTCATTTAATCCACGTTTCAAACGAAAACGAGAACGCACCTAAGTCGGATAACTGGATGGAAATTTTTAATCGTCGCGCGAGATCAGCCAGTTCAAACAGCGCCAATTTGCGCGGGCAGATTACGCGTGAAACGGGCCCGCTTGATAACTAAACAACTTTAAAGCGCGCGAGAAAAGAACGAGGAAAGAGGGAACGAAGAAAAAAATTCGCTGGTGTCGGAGAAATAAAGATAGAGACGGTAGCGCGAAGCGCGCGCGTATGCAGAGTATCACGACGAGTTCATGATTGTCTCTAATCTCTGCAAACCATCCTCTCCCCGAATCTCTTCTCCCCTTCGACGTTCGACTGCACTCGAGAGAAATAGACAGAGAGAGAAAAAGAGAGAGAGAGAGAGAGAGAGAGAGATTTAGTTTTCGGTACCCCCGGAGGGCACCGCGGCCACGTTGTACCGCACTGAGAGGGCCGCGGCAGCAGTAAATCTCGCGGACAAACAATCATAATTTTCGAAGAGCTAACAAAAAGCAAGAGACTCTTTAAAGGGAGCCGATGCCAGCCAACATGAAATGCGGCCGCCTCCGCGCCTCCAATTGTTTCGAGGTTTTCTTTCCCTCCCCCTCGTTCGCCAAGCCACCGCAGCCTCCCTCCTCTCCCGCCCTCTTTTTCTCTCCTCGCCGTTTCCTCTCCTCCTCGCCAGCGGATCCGCGCGCGTGTATCAACAAGTGCGCACGGATCTCTCCTTCTCTCTTTCCTTTACCCCTTCGATTTCTTCATTTCTTCCCTTTATCTGTCGATTGGACTGCTTTTTTCTCCCTATTGTCCTTTTACGTCTTTTTTCAGTGTACTTTTCTCCTTTTCTCTTTTTTTGCAGGGTTGGTCGCGCACTTTAGAGAGCATTGGTTAAATGTGTGCAACAGTGCAACTATCCGATGTACCAACATGCCTGTTAAAAATAATTCCTACTTATTAATTTTTAAATAATTATATTAAATGTGTGCAACAGTGCGACGGTGCAACTATCCGATGTATCAACATGCCTGTTAAAAATAATTCCTATTTATTAATTTTTAAATAATTATATTAAATGTGTGCAACACTACAACTGTGCAACTATCCGATGTATCAACATGCCTGTTAAAAATAATTTCTACTTATTAATTTTTAAATAATTATTACATTAAATGTGTGCAACAGTGCAACTATCCAATGTATCAACATTAAATAATTATTAAATAATTTCCTACAAGTTCTTAATGTAATTCACTTTAACATTGGAGCGCACAAATAGAGACGGACAGTGACCCTGCCAAATGATTGACACTGAAACTGCCAATTTATAATTTCTGTTGGAAATTTTATAGATACAAAACAGCAACGTGTTTTTAGAAATTTAAATGATCCTTCGACAAATGTGTAAATAAAACATCGCGTGATTTATCGTATCGTAAAGCCCCTCAATTTTCCGATGGAATGGTTTTATGGTTTACAGTCGTCGGTAGTGCGACAGCGTTAAACCAACCTCTCCAAACGAGAGGCACACGTCGCGCGGATCCTTCCGGCGTTTTCCAGCTAAACGCTTCGCCACCGTGTGCGCGTTTGGTTTCGTTCGCAGGATCGATCGCGGCTACGCGAGAACAGAGAAACGAACGATAAACTCGGCGCGAACCGCGATCGAATCCGACACACAAGTGGAAGGAGACTCTTCCAAACGACACCAAAGGAAAAGAAAAAAAAAGCACCATCGCAACACGTTAGAGAACGAAGGCAAATTTTCAAGCCTCATTTTCAGCGTGTCTCGCCCGAGATGGTCGAGAATAAAAAAGAGAGGGAACGTACAACGCTGCGGATGGTTAATTCTCGGTGTGCGCGGATTTTTATCGAGGCGAGGCGCGCACACGAAGAAAGGAAAAACGAGCGCAGGGGGCCAGCAGCGAGGTGCTTATCGGGGCTCGCCGCGATTCTGATTACAGGCTCTCGGAACGAAGGGAATCGTCAGCCGGTGCTCCGCCATAAAAATTCACCCACCCCCCGGTGGTGGTGCGCCGCGAAGCCAACCCTTGCTCGCGACCGCGATATCGCGTTTCTTTCCGTGGCCTGGGTTTCTTAAATCCCGGCCCAAGATAGCATCGTCGCGTGAAATCAGTTTCAGCCCAACAGTTTCTCAGTTATTTCCACCCGGCCGGGCCGTGAGCAACGCTAATTTTCCGCTCTAGCCGAACGCGATATTCCTACGGGCAATTACGCGTGCACGTGTAAATTCAGCTGTAGCAATCGCGCACGATCTTTCGTCATCGATAGACCATATCGTGGAAATTTGGATGAAGCGGATATTTTCAAACATCAGTTCTCGGTTTTCGTGAAAGACGCACGATGCCTCTGCTCTAATGATGATTGAAGCTGCCCGCTCGCAACCAGAGTTTCGAAGTCACGCGGGAGTTCAGTATGCGCTACCAAGCTAAAAGAACTGGAAGGAAGTTTGATACTGTTTGAACGTAACGCAGCTGCTGGTGCCAACCAACTTCATTTTTAATTGTAAAACGGCGCAAACACGCGTAACACCTCCGAGTGATTCATTTTTGAAAATTAGTTTGGAATATATAACAATTGCAGACAAAGGCTTAATTCTTCGACGAATTAACCCCGAAACTTTACGTACGTGTGCCTTCGTGGAACTCGTTGTCAGAAAGAGAATTCATGCTGCAGTAGGCAAATAAATTTTATGGAAATGTACATGTTTCTCTCCTCTGTCGTCGGTGGCATTGAAGGAATTTGGATGAAATTGGCATCCGCTTGGCTGTTTGATCCTCGAGCTGTTCGAGTTCCAGAGCCACGTGACGAATCGTTCATACGCAGCGACGCTTTTATTAGACACGTACACGGCTGTCCATCGTCGGGGAACTATTATATACATGTATATACTGTGGCACGTGTAAAGGCCGATTTTGTAAAATTGAGCATCCACAAGCGAGTCGATAACAAGTTAATGCTCGTTCGATTTAAAATTCAAAGTTAAATTAAATAAAACGTGGCCAATTTCTACGCCCTGTAACGACAAGACCGAATTACGTGCATCGAAACGAGCGTTTGTCGGAATATGCGCAACGCCACAATTACAGTTCTTGCGCGACGCAAGTATCGAGACGTTTATAACGATTGAGCAACGCGATGAACATTTTATTGACGAAAGATTGAGATTTATGGATCAGAATTGAGAGATGTGTCGATGTGTCCTCTCACATTCCCGGAAAGTGGTTATTTCTTCTTCGAGATTGAGACTCTGTCTCGAGATAATCAACGAATCGTGCCTTTGCGTCGGATTTTAATCTTTCGTTTGTAGCTATCGTAGAATCTATCGACGTCAAATCCCTCGCGAAGCTTGGGAAAAATAGATCAGAGATCAACGATGTGATAAATTGGTTAAAAATATTTCAAAAAGGAAGAGAGGAAAGAAGAAGAAAGGCTCGGCCTCCCACGTGCCTTTAAAAATATTTCAGAAAGGAAGAGAGGAAAGAAGAAGAAAGGCTCGGCCTCCCACGTGCCAACGTCGACGAGGAAATACTCTGCGGAAAATGTACAAGTGCCAACGAAGACTGTGTCCAAAGGATAAAAATTTCGACGTTGATGAAAATTCGAAGGAACAAAGTTTACGAAAGTCGATTCGTGGCAAATATTTTTCGTTCATTTGCAGAGCCAAAGATACGTTTTAGTCTAGAAAATAAACATGACACATTTATCTCAATTCTCGAGTCATTTCAATAGAAAAAAGAGAAAAATAGAAAATTTTCAAATTAAAAAATTCAACAATGGTTTCCTCGATGTTTTAAAATGTTTCGAGTGGTATGTTTCGTGTAATCTGAAATAGTTGGAATTGGTTGAAGGACTCCTGTTTTCGACGGGCGTAGCCGTACGTTTGAAACGCAAAGAGGATGCTGTTGCTTATCAGATGACACTTTTCCAATATTTAATACTATAAAAAATATTCTCAGTTATTAAGAAACTGCGGATTTTTATGCAAATTTACATCTTTGGTAGAAAAATTGTTCCACGTGCCAGATATTACAACAAGGACAATACGTTGAATATTTTATACATTTTTGAATTCGGTGTCACTTTATAGTTTGAAATAAATTTGTCCCACAAATGCATAAAAATCCGCGTCTAAAAAGTCTAATTATTAGTCACTAACCGTTTCGTTTGATTCACTGACCCAAAGAAACCAAAGAAAAGAAAAAAAGCACAAAATGTGTTTTCTCAATTGCGAGGGCCACGACGTATTAATTTGCACACCTGTTAATTCCGCGAGTTCAATCGAACTAACTGCAAGAACAAACAGTTCTCACGATGATCGACATTGTTCGTAAAAAAGTCTATTCGTCCATCTTCGAAAGAACAATGAGTCCGCGCTAAATTCGTCTCGTGATGCTGAGGAACGTACGCCTCTCTCTGAATCCGAGACTAAGTGAGCTGCCAACTATTACTTTACCGTCTCTACCCCTTGCAATAGCCCATCACTTCTCTCTTGTAATTCAAATACTTTGTTACTGCCTGCCGGCTCGCATAAATTACAAATAAGCTGCTGCACGCAACCACGTTTTAATGGCTTTTCCGAAATTCAGCAACATTCTGCTCGCTGGCGTTATCTTTGCCGCGCTGAAATTTAGTGTTTTCGCGCCTTTTTTTTTTTTTTTTTTAGCTAAACTAGCACACCACGCGTATTTTAGTCGCGAGCTGAAAAGATGTCAGTCGAGAGGAATATTCACCGTTTTTACACTTTACACAATTTTTAATAGTAACAGGCTAAATGTTCGTAGAATATATATATATATGTATATCTTTTTTTTACAATAGTGACAGAATTGTACAACTCTTGGATGCAAGAAGTGCATTTCAAAGTGGAGTAATTTTTCCACGCAACGAAATTATTGCGAGACTTTTGTTTATAACAGAAAACAACTTAACAGTTTCACTAACATAATCAGAGTTACGTGTTCTAGTATCTACGTGCAAGAATATTAATATATCGTGTGCGTCTCGTCAAAGGAAAGGTCCTTCTTGGAACCAAATTAATAACACGATTAATAAAAAATTCTACATATTTGTCGAACATCATCGAAACTTGAATGAAACTGATGTTAGTTTTCTCTTCGTATATTCCGAGTTTCAACGCCACATGACGAATCGTTCGTGTGCAACGACGGCTTTTTTTACATATCTATTCATCGTCGAAAAACTAACGACACGTCTGACAACTTTTTAGCATCAAGCGCAAAATTAATTCTCGGATAACGAGAGACGAAATAAAAATTCTGTAAAGTGTAACAATATCAAATGTTAAGATCGCTCTTCTGCAAAACGGAACGAAGATTGAACTTTCAAAACGTGGCGTTGAATCAAACTAAATTGTACCGCTTTTGTTCAAATGTCTTCCGTGAAATTCGGGATAACGATAGATCGAGGATTATCGACGTGATGAATGAATTGTACGAAGAAGCTTGAAATTGTTTGCAAGCGATTGAACAACTTGCGAGAAAAAGAAGAAGAAGAAGAAAGGTTCGCAAACAACGACGAAGATTCTTAGAACTTCGAGGCTGATAATCCTCTCAATCGTCTGAAGAAAAACTGTAGCAAACGATCCTTACTACGTTGACTTTTTGGAAACACTGAGGAACTGACGACGCGTTTCTGCGGAAATTTTCTACGAACATTTCATCGTCGACGATGTTTTTGCAACATTAGATCATCCCATGATCCAAACATTGCGTTCATTGGCTTTTGTACACTAGACTGGAACAAGCCTCCAACCTGTTTAAGTTGGAGATTAACGACGAATTTCTACGAACATTTCGTCCAGCTTGTACACGCGTTCTTAGAATACATTCATTTCACAATCAAACATCCATCAACGAATCATAATAGCGATTAATTTAATCAATACGACTTTACGGTGTCTGTTTGGAGTCAATCGCAAGCGACTGCCACCTTTTCGACTCTCAGCTCTAATACATCGCCTCTTGCCGGCTCTAGTTAAAGGGTAATTTCGTCAAGTATTTACCTCGATTTCTCTCTCTTTCTCTCTATCCCTCTCTCAACGAGTATCCCCGTATCCTCCACTTCTTGTCTCTCCTTCGGTGAACATAGTAGTCGGTCCTCCCTCGACGAAAAGAGGTGCCGCAACTCGGCGCGAAACGCTCGACAAGACTACGAACTTGAATTATCCCGCACTGAAACGGAAACTTCACCCAACCGCGTGTCTCTGGCGTGTCTCATCGCTCGCCCGATACAGTGCGAACTGCCGAGTTCTCTCTGACGGTCTCGTCCGAAGAAGACGCGCGTTCACTTTGGCATCGCGTTAACACTGGATCTGTTCCGTAACCGATCGCGAGATACCTCGTTCGCCAACCTCGTCCCGGGATAATCCCTCTGTTCCGAGTTTCACACTGGTCACTCTTCGAAGACTTTGTCACTCCATCGATCACACGAAGAAACAGATCACTGGCCCCGGTTTCCTCCGCCAACGTCGTCCGCACTGTCATCCAGCGAGCATCCTCCGACACGACGGGACAATTAAGAAGGGGAAAGAAACGAAAGGAAAACAAAAAGAAAAAAGAGAAAAACACTCAGTTCGACGGAACGCGAACGATCGCGTGGCGATCCATCGACGACGCCGTGGAACCGGAAGTGGCGCCGGGTACCAAGCGCACGAATTCGCCGCGAGAAGTGGAGGATTGGCGGCGCGCGATGATGCCGCTCTGTCTCGGATCTCTCTCCACTCGCGTTCCACACGGGGTTCCGAGGAGAGGGTTTGTTTGACGCCGAGATGGTGGTGGCAAGAGCGGTCCGCAGAGGGTGGGACGTGCGCGCGTGAATCTCCACGCGAAACCGAGGGGAGAACCAGGATAACGAAGGCGGAAAGAAACCGCCGAGCAGAGTAACGCGGATGTACTCTCGCTGTCGAATTGCAATTGGAATTTGTCCGGGGAAAATTTGTCCGGCTCGGCGACCTTCTTCAGGGTTGATCACCGTGGTATCGGCGCGGGGTTCTCCACCCGTGGAACTCGGTACCTGGATGTCTGCCTTTCCACTCTACACCGCTCTGCACCGCACTCTGCTCCGTTGGTGGGGGAGTTCTTAGCTTGACCAGAAGAAGAAGAAGTGGGGGTGTTCCGTGGCTTCCGTCCGGAGGAGGCGGTCTGGTTCCGTGTGTCTAGCTGTCCACTGACCGCTGGCTGATAGGCCAAAGGAGATCCTGGCTCCGACTCGGTATTCGAGGAAGAAAAAAAGAGCGGAAGGAACTCTCGCGAACCTCGGGGACGATCTCCGAGGGACCTCGTTGCTCGAGCAGTTTCGTACAGGGGTTTCGTGCAACCCCCTTTGGGTGTTTCGTCGGCTGGATCTGGCCTACGCGTTGGTGATTCACGGAACGCGTGAGAACGTGTAGCAAGGCTCGCGTCCGAAGGAGCGGAGAGAGTCTTTCACCGAGCCCAGAACGTAAAACAGAACGCGAGTGCGCGTGGCTCGGCTGGCGCGAGATGACTGAACCCCTCCGAAGGGTGAGAGAGAGACAGAGAGGAGGGGAGCGGTGCCACTTTTCTGCCCCCCCCTCTCCCGCCATTTAAGAACGAACACGGCGGTTCGTCGGCCCCCACCAGCCGCCCGTTCTGGAACGATGCCCCACCTCCGTCAGACGGAACGACACGAAGCCTTCTCCCCGCCTTCGAGTCGTTCCACCTCGTCCCTCTTCCCACCGCCCCTCCCGGTTCCCCATCCAAAGACAGAACGGCGTTCTCCCCACGCGGTTCTCTGTATTTTCGCTCTCTCTCCCTCCGACCCGAACCCTCCCCCCTCCGACTCTGATCGGCGAGTTCCGAGTGTGTTCGCGAATGTGCGTGAGAGCGCGGCACGGAAGACGCGCGCGCTGAGTGAACTATAGAGGACCAGAGACAGAGAGAGAGAGAGAGAGAGAGAGAGTGGTGTAACGCGCGTGTTCGAGGGGTTGAAGGAGACAGAGAGAGAAAGGACGAAGGAACCGTGCGCGACACTGCAGAGACACGCACATAGAGCGATCGTGTATAGGGAGTTATTCTGCTCTTCGTCTACTGTCATGGGCACTCGTCCACCGGCTGGCGAGCGGCGTGCTGCGCCCCAGGGCGGCTTTCGATGCGTCGTCCACGTGCTTCTTCTTATCGCGGACTCACCCTCGAGTACCGGCGAGTGGAGGGGGTAGGTAGGTGGACCCAGAAATAGAGTTCATACCGGGGGGAACGTGTTCGCGTTGTTCTTTTCAGACTTGTGCGAGCGACAACGAAGTGGAGACTGTGTATTTCGAGATTTTTGGATTTTAGCGGAGACTATTGCATGTATCACGCGCGTGTGATTTTTGGAGGAGGAGAAAGTTTGTCCGGAGACAGTTTTTAGACTGTTTTTTGACAAGAAGAAATTCTTTAGGAAACAACTCGAGCAACCTCAACTTTCAATTTGATTGGGAACTGGAAATAACTGGCCAATTGGAAACTCACTGTATCGAAATTGACTAATTGATTAAAAGACGAATGTGCTTGGTTGATGGAATTTTCGAGCAATGGATCCGTGTATCTTTAATGAAGTCTGAATAGGATAATGAATAATATTTAGTTAATAGAAATGAAATCGTAAATAAAAGAACGCGAAACTGTTTTTTTTTTTTTTCAAATGTACTAAACTAAACTAAGTTAGCTCCAAACTATGGTACAAGAGACAATAAAGTCATGTTCTATACTCTTGAGGAGGCTTACGATGCCTCTCTAAACAAAGAGCAAATCGTGGGTGAAACAACGCTTTCTTACCCCTTACGGAGAGAATTGCTAAATATTTTTCGAAATTCGCGACGAGGGGTTGGACAACATCTACGCAGGACGCGGCAGAGTCAATCTGGCACCCCTGCGCAGAATCGTCGGGGTGCAATGTTGGCCAATGACGTCACGCGAGCCTCTCGAACGACCCTCTGGCTAGACCCTCCCACATTCTACTCGGCGAAACCAGGCGCTCGTGTCATCGTCATCGCTTATCGGCGATTCGTTTCGCAGGGGTGGCGATTACCCCGCTCTCCTTTTAGCTAGTTGTTGCTAATCGAGCCGGAGAGCACTTGCAAAACGCGCGGTCTTCTCTCTCGGGGAAATTAGGAAGGCGGCTCGTCGTCGATCGATACAGCAAAACTTCGTTTGAACTTCTCCGGGTTGTTTGTATGATTTTTGGTTGACATTTATTATATCCCAATAAACTGGTGTTATTAATTTTTTTATTTTACGTTTTCCCAATTCCATATTTAACAGCCGAGTCTCGACATTTTTATGTTTTCACGTTTCTCCTTGAAATATGTTTTTATTTTAGAAAAAGAAATTGAACAACGAAATTGTGTTTCATTTGCGCTCAAACTTGAAGTTAAGGAAATAAGTGGAAAATAAAATGAACGACCAATTTGCTACGCGAACGAAAGGATTTTAAATCTTGGGATCCTGAAGGTTTCGGTTATCAATTAAAAGATAATTAGAAAATGGAAAATTTTGAGGTAAAATGACAAAGGTGTGTTGCCACGCCGATACCGAGGCTTAAATCTCTGAGATTCCGAGAAAGACGCAAGAAAGCAAGATTCCAAAAAATTTGAATAAATCTAACAGCTTATAGAATCATTGTGAGCTTGAACATCGAAATTGAAGTTTTTCAGAAAGATAATAAGAGAAGAACTTTGGACAAATAAAATTGCGAGTTGTTGCGAGGCTTGGAATAAAAAATAGGCAAACTCGAAACGTTAAAATTCACGTATCCGAGTCCTCCACGACCAGATAGATAATTGAAAAAATGAGATTCCAAGGATTTTTCCCGCGGGAAACGTCAACTACTAAAAATTCAAATCTCGGTAATTGGAAAAATAATCAAACGACAGAAGATTGTAAGAAGTTCGGACAGAGGAGGGAACAGAAGAATAATCAGAAGATAAAATTCCAAGAAATCTCAGAATAAATAAAGCCTCTAGAATCGCGGGGACTCTGAAACAAATTGTCAGTTTGTCACTCCGGGCGGGGAAAGAGAGAGGAGGAAAAGAGAAAAACAGAGAGGGAAATATTCTCCCGTTTTCCATAGTTACAGTGGTGGAAACAAAAGAGCCGGCACGCAGGGCGCAGGCTCGCCTTTCAAAGGGAAGCTACGCTGGGGTAGGACCTCTTGTCCAATAATGTCGAGAGTTTCGCCACTCTCCCGGCTAACTTGGGTGCCTCCCCCTTTTTTCGCCGCTGGTCCCCGCATGGACACACGGTTTCGATTCTCTCCTTACGCGCAATCGTAAACATAATGGAGTAACAATGTGCCGAATTAACTGCCTGCCCCCCCCTCCCCCCTCCTCCCTGCCCCTCCTCTCGGATGAAACAAAGGCGAGAACGAACGATTAAAAACGATCAACGAGGAACACGATGCTGTGTTCCCAGGAGACTGCTGGATCTTTTCTTCTGTTTTTTTCTCTCTCTCTCTCTCTCTCTTGTTTCGTGCTTGGTACACAAGCGACCATTCACTCGAGCCCTTCCAACTTTTAGATTGACGTTTCCGAGCCTATTTACATCGTGCGGGTAGTTTATGGCGCGGATTAAGCGTGATTAAGGATGAAAAGAGTCATGAACGAAAATGGGAGACTGATTCACGTTAGGTACAAGTTTACTCACGGCGAGCATGTGAACGCATCTTCTTCTCGATTCGTCGGCGATCCGGCGTGCCCGTTTGTCATCATTACTCCTCATCGACGACAGTGTCTCGCGCGGTGGAGATTGCGGCGAGCCTGAAACACAAAAATTGGAGTATTTTGTTAGAGGGAGTTGTACTGTTCCGTTCGTTCGACGATTGAAATCATTTCGTCCCTGAATGGACATTTAATTTCAATTTCATAGTTTCGGAAACCACGTTCGATTTATATAAACATCAAATTGAGAAATCTTCTTGCATTTGATTTTGAACCTTGAGTTTTCGTTTCAGAAGGTTAAAAATGAGTTGAAGAAAACTGCAGTTAAACTTCGTGCTGAAATTTGCAACTGCATTTCGGCGGCTTTCTAAACAAAATCATTTAAACGTTTAAACGTTTAAACTTCCCGCTGGAGTTTTTAAACTATCGGAGATTCAGAATCGAATATTCGTTACAAGACGAATGTAATTACAAATCAATTTGAATCGAGGAACGAACATGATACGAACGTAATTTAAATTCCAACAGATGATGGAAGAACTGTCTCTAAGGAAGAACGCAGCTGACGTACGTACATGCGTTGAAATACGAATTAGAATTCTGCTTCGTAACTATAACGGTAGCTCGAGGAGCCGGAGATCGACGGAGCAGGAAATTAATTTCGTTTTATCTTGGCTATGGTTGCGTCACCTGCGCCCGGAGGGAATCCCATCTTAATTCGGGGTTGCTTTTCAACCCCCGTCTGGAAATCAGGTAGTCGCACGTTTCGTGGAAAGTAGAATGTGGGAAAATGAGTCGCGGCCCGTTAGGTTCCGCTGAGCGAAAGGGTTGCTGCGTAACCCTCTCGAAATGGGTCAGGATACCGGTCTCTCATCGTTTCCTTAAAGACCCGTTTAACCTCGACAAAATATCGCGTTTCTTCGCGAGCCGAGATTCACCTCCCAGTCGGTGGGTTTTTAGTTTTTGTCGCCCTGGATGTACAGTGCGAAGCGAGTGTTTGCAGAATTTTGTTATATCATTAAAAACTACACGCAGATGCAGTGACTGATCGAGATTTCCAACGCTTGTTATGTACAAGTGTATTATTATGGGTTGTATAAAATATTACACCGTGGCATATAAAATAAAAGTTAATAAAAGTGAGCATTATAGGAAGTAATATGATATAAAGAACTATACTATTGTGCTTATGATTTCTACAACAAGGAAAATTTGAACTCTAAAAATGTTTCGAGATATTTAGTACAAGTGGGTATACAATGATGGTAAAAATATATTATAAATATATATATATACTATGATTATTAACGATTAAATATTTCAATAATTTCACTAAAGTGTTATAAATAACATTTAACGTCTTAAGCATATAACAAAAGTTGGACATACTTGATTTTTGTCAACTACATACCTGTGTTAAATATTCGTTTAACAGATGCGCACGTAAATTTGTAATGAATTTTAGATTTATTTTAAATTTGATCAATGTACTCGTGACAATGATTATAATCAACAACAAAATGTTTTACGCGATATATCTGTATTCGTGACAAGTTCCTACGTATTTTATTCAAATATTTTCGCGAAATGTCGATCGAATCATTTGGTAGCTTGTAAAAAAATGATCCGAGACTTGTACTTTATTTTAAATGAAAATTTATCGGCATCCATGTCAGGTTTTTAAGGTATCTGAATGAAAGCGTAAAATGAAGAACAATTTATTTAGGCGTTAAAACGTGCTTTTTTGAAGATACGGATAATATACACAAAAATAAATACTGCCCGACTTAAAAATTCCGGCGAGTCACAGTTTTTTTCCATGGTTCGATGGAAACCGTCTCGTTAGCTTTGCCGAAAGGTTTCGAATATCAGGAAAAGAAGGGGTTTGTACCGTTCCGGTGTCCGTGTGAGAAAACCATTAGCTGAAAAAGAACCTTTAAATAACGGGCTACCGGGTTCAGCCGTTGTTGCATGGGAGGGGTGGATCGAGAGGAAAGAAAAAAATCTTTCGATTCCAGGTAGCCAGAATGTTCGATGGAAATATTTTTTCACGTTACAGGATAGGACGAAGGGGAGAGAGAGAGAGAGAGAGAGACATTATCGGACACCTGGAAATGTCTGGAGAAGTCGATGGAGAGTACCAAATTTTCTCTGCATCTCTGTAGAATATTTCTTGTTCGACGTTTTAATCAACTGCAAGATTGTGGATCTTTGTGCATTTTTGTGAAATTTACAGGTGCAAAGATAATCGCTTGAACCATCAAATTATCAAATCAATCAAACGTTTTATTTCTACGATTATTATCAAAAACGTAAAAGGCCTTTTTAATAATATCGATACTCGCTTCAAAGTCCAATTAATTATATTCGTATGTGACACATTTGGTTCGATCAAGGATCAAAAAGACGAAGTGAAAACGAATTTTAATTTTAATTTTAATTATCCACGTACAACGTAGAACGGGCAGTTTTAATATTGAAACAAACTGTGGAAGATGAAGCAAGAACCAAATTAGAGCTTGTCACTTGGAACGTCTCTTGATTTCACCCTTAATGTTCTGACGACTCTGTTCGGCCGCAAATGCTTTTCCAAGAAGACAATTAATCGATTAACTAGGATAACCACTTCTCCGATCTCTGTTGTTAGAAGAACTGTTGTTAGTACTTCATTGCCTCGTGAATCAACGAAAATTCCAACAACGAAATTTTACTTTACAGTACTTTTATTTCCTTCTTCTCATTTACAAAAAAAAAAAAAAGATTATTGATTAATTGCAGCCAATTTGAAATCCAACAACCAATAAATGTGTATAACGTTTCTGTAATTGATATGCTATTCGATTATTTAACTTGGTGATTGTATAATTTTTTAGCATTTAGCAAATTGGCATTAAATAACTGTATCATAGTATTATATAATGATTGGACTTAGATATTAATTAACATAATTAGTAAATTTCACATTTCTCTAATGATACACTAACGAGACACGATACTACAGAGGATCAAATCTTCGAAACGAAGTCACAGAAGTTTCAAGTTGTACGACGTTAATCGAAGCACGGGGGAATCAAGGCGAAGAAGGAGAAACAGGAACAACGCGCAGTGACAGCTGAAGGATGCTCGTGTATGAGAAAGAAAATAGAGGGTTCCTAGGCGGTAGGAAAAGGGTGGGAAGAATTTAAACGCGGAAACGGCGGGACGGCGACCCGTGGAGGAAAATTGAAAAAGAAGAGGGAAAAAGGGAAGGACGTGGCAACCCTTTCCTCTTTCCTGGCTGCCGCGCAGAACCACGGAAACCACCTTGGGAACTCTGCTCCAAAAATACCTCGCAGCTACGCGAAGCGGTCTCTCCGCTTCTTTTTCCCGACTCCGCGCTCTTTCTCTTCGACCCGCTTTTTTGTCTTTCCACCCCTCTGCTGGAGACGAGCACCGGCCATATGGTTCGCGAGGGAGAGATAAAAAAAATTCATATTTCCACGCGCTCTCGAAGGGCCAGGAGAAGCGCGATATTTTTAAAACTCTCTGCCGCCGGAGAACGTTCAACTTTCCTTCACGCCTGCCATTTTCGTGGAGAATTTCTCCGCCCGTGTTCTTTCTTCTTGCGAGCCTTCGAAAGCTGAGAAAGATCGAACGTGGAATTTCTTTCGTAAACGAAAAGAAGGGGGGCCCGAAGTTTGCCTTCGTCCGGTGAATTCTTCCAATCATTCGATCTTTCCTCTGTTTTAAACATGGAAAAGAATCGCAATATTAAATTGTTCCAAATAATTAATACGAAGAAGGTCATTGGCCTCCTTTCGGCATCAAACCACGATCCAATCGCGTATTTATATTCATTTATAATCGAACCACGGATTTTCATACATCTAACTAACGCGGAGGCACAAGGATATAGAACGCTGACCCAATATTGTAATAATTCATAAATATTTGTTCGTGTATAGTAGCTCGCAAAAATATTCGAATCGCGAGAATTATAAACTTTGTCTCCTTGTGCTGTTACTGAAATTGCTGAATGTCTTATGTAAGAAAAGAAAGAAAATTCAGAGGAACTATCATCTATCGCAAAGAGTACTGTACGTCGAGCATTTTAAAAATCCACGAACACGATGGAGGAGAAAATCCCCCTTATTCGCGGCTCGATGTTCGATCCACTATTTTACCTGTGAAGTATCGTAAATATTTTATATACTCGTGCACCGTTAAGTGAATTCTTCGAACAAACGCATGGAACTATCATCGTTCCAAATCCACCAATAACCAACTCCAGATCTCATCAACCGATGAAGAAGGAGGTCTTCCTCCCAACTAGATGAGCCAATACTCACCCGCGACTTCAACGAACTGCTTCACCTGCTATAAACGTTACAAAGACTGCTATAACTTTGGAAATTTCGCGCATCGAGCGAATCCCATATATTTCCTTCATCTTCGAATTT
>KQ435711.1:2627936-2639891 GCA_001276565.1 Melipona quadrifasciata
ATATTTTTTCGCGGAGGCGGTTGGAAAGAAGCGCGTGTCCGCGTGGAGGAAGTGCGTAAAACGTGCGTGCATTCCATCGATTCGGACGTGTAAACGCGCGGTGCGCCGAGGTGCGTGCGTGCGTGCGTGCGTGCGTGCGTGCGTGCACCTCGAATCGAATCGCGATACGCGAATCGCGTGTGTTGCGAATGCGTGTGCCACGGGGGCCCCCCGATCCGGGACTCTGAGCGCAACGCAACGTGAGGGGCAGACGTTGCGGGTTTCAGAGCTCTGGTTTCGCTAGCCCGGGGCTACTCGGAGCCGAGGAGAACGGTCAAGAACCTAATACACCTAATACGAGCATTAGGCCGGTTCTCTTCGTGCCCTATAAACTTGGAACGAACACGGACAATTCTGTCGGCGTGAACGAGCTGCGTCTCCTCGCGAGCGTTCGGCTGTTTCGCATAAAACGACGAAGCTCGCGCATATAAATTCGTGCTTGCGTAACATAAATTTGCACGTCCGGCACGTAGACAGAGTCTGCAAGTTTTTGTGAAAATGATATTTAACCGTCGGCTGAATCGTTGAAACTATTAGTGAAAAAATAATTTTCACGCTGACACGCGTATTAAAACGTTCGCACGGAACGTGCTGGCGAACAAACAGAGACGAGAGTTTTATTAGAACGCGTTTCAATGTATGACGTTAACCAGAACAGAATTCCTCGCAGCAACAAATGAATTTGCGAAAATAAATCACTCGCTTCCCGAGAAATCTAATACTAATCACGTATTCATGTACGTATGTAGTACGTACTCGGATAAATGCAAAACGGATAATTGTTCAATTTAGCATTCGAGAATGGCTGATTTAACATCGGCGCGCAGTTTATCGCGTTGTAAATTGTGCCTCCACGTCGCGAGCTATATCGTAATTATAGAAACATCTGACGTTGATGCTAATTCCTCCAACAAATAGCCAGATCAAGGGGGCTTAGGCAATTCTTTTAATTCCGGCACGGCGTAGATCATAAGCAACGAAGGAGGCTAATTAGGCTCGTTGCGCGTTCTGGAAGCCGAGCAAAATTACGCTTGCCGAGGGAACAATACCGGGGGGGGACGAAGGTGTTAATAAGAGCTCGTGGTTCGTCAAAGAAAAAAAATCCACGAGTCGAAGAATGCACGCTGATTCTCGGAAATCGTCCGTCTTCATCGACTTCCCACGTGAAATAATTCGTGCCAGATCGCTCCTCTCCTTCGTGCCGATTTTTCTGACGATTCCACGGAAATGGACTGGCACACTAATAAAGGGAAAGGTTCGACGTTGCTTTCTCACGATCCGGTAACCGGAAAGATTACAAATTCGACTCGAGTTAATTATCGTTAATATCTGAATTAGGGATACACGCTCGAAATCGATTCAGTCTCCTCTCTTTCTTCCTTAGGCATCGATCCTTGAAGGAAAGGCTGTGTCAATCGTGCATTTCGGTTGGTGAAATTTCATTTTCTGACGATCGGCTAGTGTCTAAATACTTATATATAATAGTATTCTACTTTTTTATATTTCCAAAGTGAAATTTGCTTCTCTGCGTGAAATAAACTACTAAACACTTCTATCCAAGGTGCAGGTTTAGGTTAGGTTAGCTAAAAAGCAGCTCCCCTGAATTTTTAAAACTCGAGAGTACATTTGTTATTAGCCTATCAAACAGTTTCAATAATCTCACCGCACTAATTTTTCTACATTTCTAGAATAGAAAACGCTTCTTGAAAACTGCCATTGTCGAAAGAGAAATGTAAAAATTACCATTGTATCCACCGGCTGGAGGTCAGAGCATCCTTGAATTCTTGAAACGTGGTAACGCGCTACAAATGAAACCAGGTACATAATCTTCCTCTTCAAGGAGGAAGAAAAAAAAAGGAAAAGAGGAGGAAGAGCACAGAGGAGCTCTCGCAAAATGGATCTGTACACATCTGGCGGCCAAGTGTGAAAAAGATGCTAAACAGGTACGTTGGCGCGATAGACACGAGTCGAACAGAGGAGCGAACGAACCTAACTGCCGAGACCTAAACTCGTCTTTATTAGGCGGCGACAGGGGAAATTTTCGAAAGCGTTCTACGTACTGAATGTACGATCCCTACATATATGTATATATGTGTGTGTGTGTATACAGCTCGCGAAAGTATTCAAATCAGGTACTTGTATACTTACATTTACACTCAATTACAATGGTTATATTTGAAAGAAATTTAAAAACATATTATAGAAATTGCAAGATATTTACGAAACTTGCGAAAGTTGCGCGTGCCATTATTCTGTCAGAGGAATTAATTTTCTTATTTTTCTAGAATAAAAATTCTGATTGTGTGACTTCTCAGACTGTTCCTATGAAACAAACTATAAAACGTAATTATTGAAATTGCAGAATTGTCATTATTATCAAAATATAAAGATTAACTGGAACATCAGGCGAAGGTAAAACCAACTTTTTCGGATTTTTAATAAAGTAATAAAGTATATATATTAGCAACGAGTCTCTCGCGTTATGGTATCAATGAAATTTCAAAATGTTTTATGTAACACAAGTAATACGTATATATATATATATACTTCTGAACCATTTGAAACGTTTAAATTATGAAATTTCTTTATTCTTGCGATCCATGATTATATCGACGTTTGAAAGAAATTGAAAAATTGAAAAATAGAGGTCACAAAACTGTCACGATCCATCAATATTCAAGAATCTAAGGATTCTACGCTTATCGTACATTTAAAATAACTATTCACACTGTCGACCAATTTTTAAAATTTCTTTCAAATTCGAGCAACACATTCGCTCATATTCATATATAGTCTTCTTTCGTATACGGCAGAAATAAAATGAAAATCCTTCCACGATGAGAGTGTGAAATAAAAATTTCCTTCAATGATGAGATGACGAAACACAGGGTGCCTTCTGGAAAAGTGGAAGATTAATGACAAGTGCTCGAACGCTTTGGCGATCGCGGTGAAAACGTGTCGCGAGAACGGCCAGACGACTACGGTAATGGTCCACCGGGACGAGCCTGCCAGCGGTGGAACGAAACGGAGTGTGTCGAAAGCGCGTACAAAGTATCTCTAATCGTCCCATTGTATCGTTTCTCCTTTGTCCATTCTCGCGGGTGAAAGCTTCGTTAAAACCCGATCGCTAATGCCCCCCCTGATTTTTTCCCCAACGAAAGAAACCGGCTCGAGCCGTACACCCGAGGTCAGATAAGAAGACAATGCCAGCAATTCATCTCCTACGATCTGGACCATTCTCGTCCGCGTTTCTTCATTCTTTTCCTTTCCATTTTCTTCCTCTCGTCTTTCCTTCCTCATTCACAAGTTCGCGATGAACTTTGCGCTGGAAATCTTCTGAATACACAATAGTTTTAGAGAGCATGCGTCTCTGTCAGTGTTTCTCAGTCTTTATTAAAGTACGAGCAAAGTATAATATTGTATAATTAGACACTGGCACTATTTCGATTTCGAAGCTTTGTATTTCGTTGTTCGTCATTGGTAACGTCAAATTTAGAATGATTTTTATAAAATACACCTCCGATACAATTTTGACAGCTTTAGTTCTAATGTCCGAGCAGTTAGGTCCAATTTATTTCTGAATTTTTTCAAAGCGAATGTGTAACTACATGCATTAAAATAAACAAATGCTAAAAAATATCGATTGCGCAAAAGTCCTCCGCGTAAAAAGAAACTATAACAACATACATTCTTTGATGTAACATTTCGCGTTAAATTACTAAAATTTTGAATGTTGAATTTTATTCTTTGCACGACGTAATTTTTAATTAATTTCAATAATCATTGCAATTTTGTACCGTTACACGTTCGACCAACTGGTAATGCGATAAAATTAAACAAAGTATTTCAAAATTAAGCGATTCAACTCTATGTCGACAATACCAGCTAAATATGAAAGGATCGTTCAAATTCCAAAAATCTTTCTCCTCGAAGATCGCAATTCACCCAACCCGAGCCTTTGAACATTGAACTTCCAATTACACAGAATGCAAGAGAGAGTCGAGTTTTAGTCCGAGCCCAAAAATAAAACTCACACTCCGAAGCGGACCTGTAACGAGAGCAAACGGCCAGGTTCGTGTGACAAACGAAGCTTTGGAGAAACTTCCAACGGAGAAGCTTAAAAACGCGTGTGGCTCGGTTCGGTGGCGGTGTGACGAGCACGTTTGAGACTTCTTCCTGTCGTCAGTCGACAGGTTAAATATAGACGGCGGTCGTTCATTTCCGCAGCCGCGCATGATTTCTTCGTGAATGGAAGCATGCCCTCGCGGAACTCTACTCGCATATAGATCAACCATAAACACTTGCTCAGGTTCTTCTGTTCCCTCGCGGCGTTAATAGACTTCTACGTATCGACCGTGCCATTCATTCTCACCGTTTTCGAAAAGTTTTCGCGTGCTGTTGATCTCGACGCTTATTTACAAAGTTTATTTGTATCGATCGTGTTTGAGCAATCAAAGTTACAAACTTGGTACGTGACTGTGAATTTGCGCAAACTCGTCTCCAAATCAGAAAACGAGAGAAAGTAGAAATTCGCGGAGATTTTTCGGAAAGTTAAAATAGGTATTTCTTAATTAAAAGAAAAAAAAAAAGAATGCCTTTTAACGCTGAGCAATTAAATTAAATTAAATTAAATCGACATTTATAAGCTGGACAATTTCGGGAGAGAAAAAAATACAATTTTCGATAAAAAAAAACTTTGTCGATAAAATCGATTTTTGAGAAAAATGAAAATTAAAATCTAGCCCCGGGTCAATGTACGATTTCCCCGCGAGTGGAATTCTACCCACCCGTATTGTTGCACGCATAGATCGACTCGTGGAAACACGAGCGTCGATATTTTTCGCGCGAAACCGTAACCGGCTTGATTGTTTTCATCCTAGCCGACTTATTCAAAGCTGATTTCCAGCTGACGCTGAAACGAACGCAGCTGCCACGGCTGTGCTAATTAGTATTATGCTGATTAATCGGGCAAGTGCAACGAACGCTTGCGAGAGAGGAATGTGTGTTCCTTCTGGAAACAAACGACGCCCCAATGCCTCCGAACGACAGTGTTCTGTCTGTACGATGGATTAATCGTGCGATTAACAAGTCGTACGACACCGATAGGTGTTCGTGTTAATTTCTGTAACAATTGCGTGTGTTTGTTATTCGAAAAATGACGAAAATGTCATTTTAATCCCCGACGACAAAAGGTGGAAGGTCTGGCGCTAATTAAAAATTACCGCAATTTCGTCGTTGAAACTTTGAGTTGAAACTTATTAAATATAAGTTTCTTTGGAATTGAATGTTTGATGTTCCGGACAGAAAACGACAAAAATAGTAGATACCGTGGTGATGTTAGTTCTGTTAAATGAGATTACTTAAATTATTATTACTATCCTGATTTATTATTACTATTATTATTTATTCAATTTAATTACAAACTTAAAATAAGAAAATATAAACTGCGTATTTCTTTTGGTGATCGACTTCGGTTTGCCGTAATTCTTTTAAAATCCGATCATTTTAAATTGTTGCCTTTCGAAATTTAAATTCAAATTTAACCACGAATGAAAAATATTGGGTGTTTCTGCGTCGACGATCTGAACCTCCTTAATAGCAAAAGATGGAAAATTAATCGTCAGTTTTCAAAAGTTGCAGCGTTACAAGTTATTTCAAGAATCTCCTGCGACCGCGTACGTGCCTGACACTTCGATCTTGGAATTGGTCCAAACATCTTTGTGGATTTGCAGACTCTAACAAGACCATGTTGTAGGAAACTTTAATAGAGAGAGAGCGCTGAATTAATTGTTACAACTCTTAGAATATCGTAATCACGGAAAAAAGATAAATGAATTACACGATTCAGATAAGAATGAACGAAACATTGTGCGCATTTCCCCTGGTCCTCCGACCAACGAAGGAAAGAAACGAGGAGGACGAGAAACCGACGGCGTGTTTTCTTCGGTTCGCGGTGAATTTTCGTGGCGAGAATTGGCGCGTGTCGGCCAATTGAAATGCACGGGACTTCACCGCGGTTCCAGTACGGCGAGAAATTCTTAAATGGCCGGCCCGTTGCTGCCCAGGAATGTATGGAAATGTTACGTACCACCTCTGTCCTTTATTGTCCTACATGGTGACTGGTGGCGGGTTAGGTAGATATATGGACTGCTGCGTGCGCGTACCTACGTGGCCGCTCGCCTATACGCGCGTGCACGCGCGTGCAAGTGTGAAAAGATAGATGAACGCGCGTATGTGTGTGACGCGTGACACGTGTTAATCGTGCCTGTGAGGTCCCAACCCTTCCTTCCACCCGCCGCCGCCGCCGCCGCCGCCGCCAGGTACACACCGTGTACGCATAAGTATAACTCCGATGCGAGACGTTCGTTAAGCCTGTTTCGCACTGCGACACTCGTAACGTTACGACATTTCATGGCGGACGCTATCGTGCCTAAATGCAACAGGGTAACGCGGTACTCGCGGTACTTTAATTACGAAAATTGCGCTGTGTGAACGATTAAAAAATTGCTGGGAAGGAATATTTATTTTATTTTATCACCGTTACGTTCGCTTACAAATTATAACGATTTATATAATTTCAAACACCAGTATCGATGTAGTCATTCGTAAAAAGAACAGCTAATGTCTTGATAATTTGATGATTAATGACTAATGCACAAGTGTGAATCTTCATTGTTGAAACTCTAGGATAACCATAATGTGCTTCTAACAGAATTGAAATAATTTATACAGCTAACATGAAGCTATTTGTTAGAAATGAATATTTCAATACTCATTATAATATTATAATATAAAAACATTTTAATATTTGTTACAATATATAGTACAATATTTATTTGATGTGTGAATTTTAAATTCTCGAAACGTAGAAAAAGCAGAGAATCGAGCTTACAATGGAATTACATTCTGTTTTAACATCAATTTAACGATTCAGGCACGTTCGGTTTTGGTCAAGCGTGTACGAGGCATTATCGGGGCACGGGTGGACGAGTCTCAAGGGTCGGCAAGCTACCGGTGGACACTTCTCGGGTCCGCTTTTTAATTTACGACTCTCGATTTTTTCGTGATGGTCCAGGGTTAATGAAATTGATGCCACTATGCCGGTCGTGCATCAGATTAGCTCTGGTAAACGGTGATTTGGCACGGGCCACGTCTTCACGCGCGTGTGTTCCACTGTCACGACGCCCGACCATGAGACTCGAGTGTAAGCTACAGCCTTGTAATCTAACGAATTAATGGGAATTAACGGGACGAAACGACGCTCGTACGTTTTTCTACGTCGAGCCGACGATATTTCGACGGGTGTTAAACTTGTGTCGGGGAATGAATCGTTTATCCACGATTATGAGATCACACCGCCGCCAAAGTGTGCTTCGTTGAAACTTTTCAAGCGACACCATAGGCGGATTTAATAAAGAGGAATTCAAACAAACGAAGCTTCGTATTTCTTTCACATCATTAACCCTTGAGTGGCCTATTGAATTATTCGTCTAATTTCAAATTAATAATTCTGCCACGTGTGTTACAAAATTTTAAATAATCCTTCGTTATAAAATTCACTAATTATTGGAAATTTACGAAACTAAGTCGAGACAGCTTGGACTAAAATTAAGAAATTGCAAGTCCGCTGAAGAGTTTTGAAAAGAAGAAGAAGAAGAAGAAGAAGGAAAAGGCGTTAGAATAACGTAGCTACTCGTCATGCAGAACGACTCCCCCCGCGTCGTTTAAAATATAAACGCGATCATAAATTTCTTTTGTCGTTCATGAAAGCCGTGTCGCAATCGTGCGCCACCATTATGCCTGAATAACGCGAACGGGAACGAGACAATAAAAACTCGTTACACACGCAGAAATACATAGTTCATTGTCGAACGAGAATGGTAATGTTCGCATTATCCTGGACGCGTTATTGGAAATTATCAGCGCTCTCTCTCTCTCTCTATTAAAGTTTTTCAAACCCTGTAAAGCATTTTCTGCGATCTTACTCGTCTACGTATGTTTTCATTATTATTTCTTACGTGATGAAAGAGAAAAAAAATTACACGAGAAGAGAGGAAAATTCAAGGCAACGCACATAAAAGTGTTAATTATTGTCGATTATAAGATCGTTGAACAAACTTCGTTTGAAAGTCGATATATATTGCCGCGAAAGAAATTAAATGATTAATCATTGGCGTGTAGATTGGCCGGTAGCTGAACAGGAATGCACATGTGACTATTGGAAAATAGAACGGTTAATTTCACGGTTGACGATTTCAAATGGTGGAGAAGGTTAAGCGGGAAAAAATCTTTCGAAAATTGTTAAATACGTAATGTTTTCGTGCAACATGACCGGACGACAATTTCATTCCAACAGATCCATTCTCGAAATAAGTATAAATCTATCGAAAACAATTACGAACAGCAAAGACTTGAAAGTTGTAAAATTTATAAAATCGACGGGAGGACGTTTGACGACCCTAACAGTCTTCGCGATGAATTGCTCGCTCTACGTGAAACGTGACTGGAAAAACGTCAAAAGAGGAAGAAGCCTGTTCGAACTTTGTAATATTTCCAAAATTTCCACGAGAAACCGTCCACGGGCATTCTCCGTGCACGGACGGGTGAAAAAGAACGCAACGTCGCCGGGTTTTCTCTCTTCGAGTTGAAAAATTGCTCAGGCGGTTGGCCTGCTTAGGTGTAACACTTATTGGCGATTCAACGGATACCAGCGGACAGTTTCGCAGGGAAATGCAATATTTGCTAGAATTCAAGAAGCACAGCCAAGCGCGGCTCTCATAAATATTTCATCGGGATAGCCGAGTTGGAAAGAGTTGATCTATGCGAGCCGCGGATCCGCGAGCGAGGTTGAGGAATTATTTTTCAAAACAAAATTTATACGACAGCGGCGGCGCGAGTCACCGTTGCGAAATGCGCCGGCCATCCGTTATTGTGACAACAACCAACGCTGAACTATTTAACAACAGGCTCGTTTCGCAACGATTTATCTTGCTCGCGCGATCGACCGAGCTTAGAGGCGACAAATTCGAGCGTCGTTCCGGCGCTCGGCAAACCGCGAACAACCGTCGGATTCGAGGCAACGTTTGTCTCTCCGCCTCGATGGAAAGGAATTGCCATCGATATCGCTTCGTTTCAACGCGACAGTTTCCAATTGGTCGCCGACAAATTGCCGAAAACTGAGGGAATTGCTTCGATCATTGTGCCTTAACTCTATCTCGAGTTTTTTTCTTTTTTTTTTTTGGGGGGGGGGGGAAGAAAGAGAGAATTCGGAGCTTTTTATCAATGAAAACTGAGATTTCCAAATTTACTTTGCGCCAAAAGCGTAGTACAAATGAAACAGACAAAAAAGAAAAAAAAAAAAGAAAAATGTAAGAATCGAGTAACCAAACTTTCAATTAAATTAAAAAGACGGAATTCGACTTTAAAATTTGGCAACTGACCAATCATCGTGAGCAACTGAGAACAGAATTCAGCGATTCATCGGTCTGAGACGATTCGCGTTAGCAAGAAGTGGTTCGAGTTGCGTGAAATTTACACCAGAAAAAAAAAAACGGGATACTCCCTCGCGATACGATATCCGTGCGCGATCGGATAAAAACGGGACGGTGACCGGAACCGGTCACCACGAGCAACCGTGGCGCCCCAAACAAGAAAAGAAACGTCGGCGGTAGCGCGTCTCCGGGGTAAGAGACAGCTCCTGAAAGTCAGCTTCGAGAGCACGGCTCATTAATTCCGTTTTACGGCCGTGTTCGAGGGCGCGGGCTCCGCGAGCCGTAAATAAGTCACGGCGATCCGATCGAAACGATAGAAAATCAAAGCACGTGTCTCGTATGACACACATGTTGCAACCGATGGAATGCAGCTATCATACGCTATCGGGCGAGCGCGTGCCCAACACGATCTCGCCCGATCTCGATTTTTGTGGAAATCGTCGATTTCGATGAATCGACGACGACGACAAACAGTTTCGCGAAAATCCAACGGCCTTTCTCTGGTTGGTGAACGCAACTGTTGGCAACCGGTTGCCGTTCGATTCGACGATTTCGCGACGAACAAATTGCAGCCGGTTGAAATTGAATACCGACTAGGCCAACGTGGAATAGACTCGCAATCAGTCAGGGTCCCAGGGACGACAGCGAGAACGTTCGAACCCGACGCAGCGATTGTAGCGCGCTCCGAGATTGATTGAGTGCAGACAGCTATCTCTCCGCGCCTCGTGTCAACGTTGTACTACGTTTTTACAACGTTACCGCGCTTCGGAATTTCTGAAGAGCTTGAAGATGTAATGGTAATTACGTTGGAGAAACTGTCCATATATGTCGGAGTGTCTTTGTAACGTTAAATATGAATTGAACATTACGTAAACATTCGTACGTATTTCTGAAGTTTCGATAATTATCAGAAACAAGTATTTTTGGATAACTGTGTTTTTTATTTTTCTTTATCGCTGAAGTGATTTTAGCGGGGGTAACCCAGAAAATCGGGCCTCTTCAGGTGCAACGCTGATGCAACGAAAATTAGCGATTGGTTGATTTGGGTCACGTGATTCGTGAGGGGGCGTGGGGTAGACCTCGAGTAAGAGTGGCGTTGTCTAGTACTGAGCGATCGCGACTGTAATTTGTTTTCTCTCGATTCGAATGTTTGCATATCAATAAAATTTTATGGCGAAATGTCATCTTCATTTCCTAGTCGGAACAGACGAATCGTACTGGGGTACAAGTCGTGCAGTTTTTTCTTCAAAGAATATATTGGAACAACTTTTTTAATGTTATTTGATGCCGTTCTGCTTACGAAACATAAATGAGAGGTAGGTGATAGATTTTTTGATATTCGAGTCAAATAATATTTGTTTGAAGATATTCTTTGGACAACTGATGCACTTTTTGAGGGACGTTTAAAATGCTTTTGAAGAACAATTAAATACAGCAGAATATTCAACAAAGAATTACTAATCTGGACAAGAATTTAAGAAAGTGAAGAAAATTAGCACTCGCAGTGTCAATTGCGAATTACTAAATAATTTAACTTATTATTGCATTACTAAATAAAATTACTATATATATATTACTAAACCTAAACTGCTGTTCATTTCAAAATTCTTACATTCAATGAAACACGCATTGTATTAATACGTACACGTACCTGTACATGGTCGAAAAAGAAAAGCATCGAACGCGAGTCGAGGTTCTATCTAATCGTTATTCAAAAGCACTCGTGCAGTTTAATTCTGACTTAGCATCGGAGGCTATTAGTGGCTACCGATGCCACGATGCTCGTATCACCAACATCGGGTTTACCAGTTACCGCAGCATGTTTATAACTTTCTACCAGATAAAACCGTTTAGCCGGGCAGACAGATCGAGGAGACACAGCTACGAGTTGCAAGAATGATTTGTCGAACGAAGATCTCTTCCGTGATTACGACTGCAGCTTAATAACGTTATTAACAACGACGTATAGACGTAACGGGTCCTCGAAATTTTCGACATTTTTCTCGATCCAGACGAAGGAAGAATCGGGGATACACCGGGTCGGAATGACGACGCCAGCACGCGAATCAACACACGCCTCCTTCGTTGCTCAACACATCCGCGACAATGGAACGCAGAACACACTGGCACGCACCCACCTGCCGGTGCCACGGGCGTACCGACGTGTGGACGAACGTTTATTGCGATGTATGCGGGTTTATTTGAGTACCAGAACCGACTGGTTCCAAGCGTTCGCGTAGCGGAGGCGATTCACGCAGGTAAGTACTTGACATTGGATTTCGAGGGCTTAGCAATGCCGTTCACTTTGAGAAATCGTTCACGTTCGAGTATTAAATGTATTAACGCACGAGTGAGTTATATATATACTATCGATTACTGTGTCGATTGATCGCGGATTTTTCAAATCACGCAGGTACAAAAAATA
>KQ435711.1:2663208-2674469 GCA_001276565.1 Melipona quadrifasciata
TGTCCAGCGCGGGGCTGGAACCGAGACGTTCCGGAAAATTGCTGTCCCAACCCTGTTTCCACGGTGTTTCTCCCCACGGTGTGTGCGTGTGTGCGTGTGCGTGTGTGCGTGTGTGTGTGTGTGCTTCGCAGGCGCACGCACCATTGCGCGTCACGTAGCGTGCAACCACACGTGACCGAGTCAAGCTCGTTCCGGCCTGTTCTTTAGGTTATAGCACTTTGATCGAACAGCGACAGCCGCGACGACGGCGACCATCGTCTTTACGCGCGCGACGTCAATTAGCTCCTTCCTTCCTTCGAGAGTTTGAAAACTCTTCGACGTCGAGATTGTCTTTCTAGACGTTACTGCTGCTCTTCTCTGGTTTGTACAGAACAGCGTTGCACGTTCCATGTTTAAAACAGTACACGTTATACCATTTTATTTTCTTTTCCACTTCTTCACATCGGAGTTAATCTTATTAACTGATAAATATTAATAACAACGGCGAGAACGATCGAGCGATAATTTGGTAGAGTTTAGAACTTAATAGTGAAAATTCAAATTTTACGATGCAAAATGATCACTCGCGTAGTTCGTTTCCGATGATTTCAAACTTTCAGGCTTTGTAATTTTTAAAGTTTACGAGAGTATGATATCGTACGAAGATTCGTAAATGTAATACGTACAGGGGTGCATAGTACTCCGCGATAGAAGCTTCAGAAAGAAGCAGAAAGGTGAAAGGAAACGCGTCACTGATATTGACAGCAAGAACTAGAAACAAAATGACTCCAGGAATAGCCAAAATCCCCTCACGATGAAACAGCGAAACACACACCCTCTCCGCAAAGAGGAGTTTGGAGAGTAGAAACTCGAAAGAAAGGCAAAAACCAAAGGAGAAAAAGGAAAGGAAAAGATGGCAAGTAAGTACGGTGGTCGCAGGAGAGCGAGAGAAAAAGGAAAGCTTCTCGGCCCGATTCTTATTCATCGATTACGCGGGGCAGGCTTGGTTGACGCAGCGAAGGAAGGGTCGTCTCGTCCTCCCGGGGGAAACACAATTCCGGTAGTGATAAAACTCGCGAAGAGTCTTCCTAATTCGAGACGTGGAAGCGCTCCCCGTGTGTCCTTTTAGCATAATCCTTCGTCGACAAGGGACCCACGGTGAGTAAGGGACGCAAACACCCAACAACCGTCTCTACACAGCAACGGGACGGGACACACACTCTCCTCCTCACTTTCTCTCTCTCTCTCTCTCTCTCTCTCTCTTCTGGTAACGTGTCCACGGTCAATCCAACACGGTCTATGTGTTGTGCGGTGAGCTGGCCGTGCAAGCAAGCAAGCATCAGCAACAGCAGCAAACGGCAGCCAGCAACGTTGGCCATCGCGTTGTCTGATCATCCTCGCCCTAATGAAGGCTGGTTTATCTGAAGGCTTTCGATTCCCAGTAGAACCCATACCACACGGTGTGCATCGGTGGTGGTGGTGGACACCTTCGCGGTGGTGCTAGCCACCAGCTCGTACATCCTCGGACAAAAGTCTGAAGGCCTGAATATTTCGGGCCTTGCCCGGAACGTGACGCAGAGATGGAGACGGGGACGGGACGATGATCACCGAGTTCGGTTTCGGATGATCGCGACCTCGTTTATGACGAAGCGTTTTTCTTCGACGAAATGTTCTCCGATCGACAGAGAGAGAGAGAGAGAGAGAGAGAGAGAGAGAAGGAGAGAGAGGTAGATACACGAGGTACTTTGGGGGCGATGAATGGGGAAACGAAGGGAGTGATACTACAGGGGACCCCCTGGTACGAGCGAATCGAAATTTCGATCGATTAAACGCTGCCTGTTGGATCGCGATGGAGTTTTAGGCGTCCGTCGTGGTTGGTTGGATTTTGAGCTGCCGATGGTTATGATTCTCGTGTAGCTTTTTGCTCGATGAATTGACAAAGCCGGGTCACAAATGACTATGTAAAATATGCGACTACACTGTACGATTTTAATAACAACGTTAATCGCAACGTTATGAAAACTCGATTTGCACTTACTTACAAATTAGCAACAAAGTTCGATTAAGTTAAAAATTTTGAACTCGGCGTAACGTTTGAGCGATACTTCCAAAATCAATGTAATATTGGAAAAATGAACAAAAGATTCCAAAATCAACACGAGACCGGAAAAAAGACCTATAATCTGTAATTTGTAAAATACAATTCCAAGGATCGAGCGACTCGGCATCGTTGCAGCCGCGAATAATCCAATAACGCCACGGAGAGCAAGAGCCGATTTCTCCCTCGGCCGAGGCTGGCGTGTAATCGATAATCAGGCAGCGTTTTGGCGGCGGCTGTACGCGGTTCAGGCCACCCAAAGCTGGAGAGGACTCGAGGTGGGTGCTCCCTGGAACGTGGAGCGTGGGGAAGGGAGAAATCCACGATGTTAATTTTAACTTAATTAAGGCTTAATTGAGAGGAAAACATTATACTCCGCGGAGCGCGACATTGCCCCGAGGAGGCGCACACTGCGCATCTGCAACGCAAATCCGGATTTGAAATTTCAAAAATCGCGCCCGCCCTGCCTAACCGGCGACCCCCTACCATCGCGCGCAGTCGGCGCACGGGGGTGCAAGATCGCGGATCGTGGTCAATTAGAGAAGGTGAAGGAGGTTGCTCCGCTGATACAGAGGCCACCGGCCGATCGGGGAAACCGTAAAAGAAAAAGAAAAAAAAGAGAGAGAGAGAGAAAAGATCGCCCCGGTGTGTGACGTTGGCAGCCTGCACGTTTAATGGATTTATTTAAATTCGCCCACTCTGGCACGACCGATGCTAATTTCCCTGGTTCCTGTTGCGGAGTAATTTTGAAGAGCATAAAACGAACTTTTTTGTTCCTTTTTTGGAGGAAAGTTTAGCTTAAAATTACTCAGAAAATTGTACTCCGAATTAATTCGTTTTTAACTTTGTGTTGAAACAGTCAGTTCTCTGTCTCAAGCTAGCTTGGTCCTGTTTCACCTTTATACTTGTTCCCTTTCTCTTTTTCCAGTCAGTAGTCGGACTTCACAACTTGCGAAACGCTCTAAACTGGATAAATCTTTTGTCAAGTTTTTCTACCGTAAATTACAATCTTTTGAGCGACTAGCATCAATTGGCACTTGTAAACGAGGCATTGGAGCAATTTCATCATTTTAATAACATCGACGCAAACTTTGTGAGAATTTCGCGCATACTCCGTTAAGAGGAGCCATAATATTTCTTTGGACGGAATTTTCGTTAACGACTCGATTAAATGAACCTACAGCTACTCGAAGATTAAGAACATAGAAACTGTTCCCAACATTGTTTCCCTTTAACGGCTCATCTGTCTGATGCATTGATTTGAACACGTGCCAGAGCAGGAACCTGTTTAAACTCTCGAATGGACACTGGCCAGGGAATCGAATAAGGTTTCCGAATCAACCAGGGCCCAGTCAAAGAGCGTACGTGCCTTCTGTACGACACGGGGAGATGCTAACACGAGAATGCCTTTTCAAAAGTCCTTAGACGTATGACTGTGCTCACGATACGTCTAAATGGCCCCCTACTTCTATTACGTTGTCAACGATGACAAACCCTTCATTGAATATAATTTACTATATACAACCTTCCTACGTTCCCACGAAATTGTTCAAAATTGTTTTACGTACCATCTTGAAACAGTTCTTCAGGCTTTAATAAAATAGTGAGAAGATATCGTGATATAAAATTTAAGGGACCTTTGTAAAGAGAAAATTCTCTAAAAAACGAAAACTAATGGCAGATGCTTCACGCTTTGAAATGCTTGTATTTTCTCACAGCAGTTCAAAATATCGACAAATTTCTTCCATCGTTATTCGTTCAAATGTGTATCGTCGCCTCTTCAGAAATCTCTCGCAATCAACGAGATGTGTAAAATATTTTCTTTTAAAACAGAAACGAGATCGGCGAAGGGAGCCGAGTCCAACGCGTCGATAGAGTTCCATCGGGCTCAAAGACAAACAAACGATTCCAATAAACGAAACGAGCGAGCACACGGTGCCGGGCACGCTCGCGGAGGAGTAGCTCGCCGAGGGTGACGTCACTTCCGTTTCCTGGTACGCCGCGGCCGCGTCGAGGAACACTGTCGTTCATTTCAATCGAGAAAAACGGAGCGCGATTCGGCGAATCGCCGCGATAAATATTAAGATCCAGGCAGGCACGATCCAGCCACCTCCACTTTTCCAGTCGCGCCGTTGATGAAATTAAAACTGAGCTCGAATTTATTACACGCTGCAATGCTGGAGCCGTGCGGCGGTGCGCCGCGATAGTTTATCGGTCGTAATGACGAGCCGGATCGTTAGTCCGGTTGCTCTTGATTCGCCATCGGAGCGAAAAATAGTCGGACAATAGTCGGTTTAATGGACGACGCGATAGATTTTCGTTTACGCGAACTTGCCCTGGGACAAATAGCTCGTACAAACGTAGAGTGATTATTTCCTGTATCAACGACTTTTGGTTCGTGTGATCAGAGTTGAGGTTCGAACAAGTGGAGTTTGTTTGATTTGAGTAAATGACGTATGTTCGTATAAATGAAGAGATTTCTACGCAATTTGATTGAAGCGTTTCCATTCTTACAAGAATTTAAAAATGGTAGAAATAGCCCGTCAGTCCATTTAACGTACTTTGATAAAAACTTATTTGCATCGCTGATGAGACTTTTATCGACTGATTATAATTTATCAAATATTTCCCCTGACTAATACGCTTAGCATTTTCCATCAATACTAATTAAAGAGCAAAGTTGTGTATTTTTATACCCGAAATGAATAAATGTTTCTTCGCATCCAAAATATAGGTAACAGTTTCTATTTCATATTTGAGAGGCACGTAAAATAGTTTTCATAAATACAAATTTGCCTAAAGACCTAGTTACGATGAAATACCAAGGTATCTCAATAAACATACCAGTACAAAATTTTTACACCTGCGTTTGACGACACAGAACGGACATTATGTTCGAATGTCAACAAATATAAAAATCAACAAAAAGAAGAAAAAGAGAAACGAACTTTTTGTCACACACCCATTCTCTACTTTAACATTCATATTTTTATTGACGTATACAGACTGCTATGGTACATTTAGACGGCGAATCGCCTTAAAAACGCTTAAAAAGAAGTCGTTTCGGTCTGGGAAGGCTGTCGATGGGAGGGAGGGTCACCTGGACGAAGGAGGGGGGTCACGGGAGCGAGGGGGGCGACGGGGGAGGGTGAATTCATCATCAGTCCAAGTCAGGAATTATAACGGAGCGATTCATCACGAGAGGCCACCGATCCGTCATGCCGATCCACGTGTGCATGCCGTTTTTGAATATCCCGCGGACGTATATCTGTATATCTCGGGTTAACCCACGTAATATCCGACCCAGGTGGTTTTTTCTCCCTCCTTCTTCTCCTTTTTTTTTTTGTTTTTTTTTTTTTTGTTTTCTCCAGCAGCGACCTTGGCAGGACGGCAAGCGCGCATTTTGAAAAACCGATTTCGAACAATGCGCGCGCGGCGAATTTCTGCGCCGGGGTCGAGCCCGTTCGCGCAAAATGCAAATCCGCCCCCCTCCGCCCCTCGCGAGTTTCTTGTTACGTTATTTATATCTGCCGCGTGATTAATCGACCGCCTCATTAATTATGACAGTCTATTACGTATGCGTTGCTCCGCGATCGCGGCCGAACCTCGACCACACGCTTGTAAATTACCCTTTGAGATTTCCTTTGTTGTGCCCCAGCCAAGTTCGAAGGAATCGTCTTGAAAGTGGACGATCGCGATTGAAAGATTTTTCGTTCAACCGCCACGTGACGACTCGACGAGAGATTTTTCGTATAAAATGTATTACACGTGATGTGATATAATGTTTACCGATGTATAATGTCTAACGTGTGCTTTTGATACGTTTGATAACAGAACAGCGGTGTCTGAGGCGCGAGTGATATTCGTTTCCAAGCCGACAGCCGACATAATTCTAATTATTATAATATAAATATAATATATATTATACATACATTACAATTATCTAATTATTACAATCCACTTTCTTTTGGAAGACTTATAACTTGATTGCAACAAGTTTAAAGCAAACGATCGTAAGACTAGACTGCAAATTTTTACGCGTTTGTAGAAAATTTTACAAGTTTGTACAAACTTGTACAGTCTCGAAGGTACAAAAAGATTTTAAATTAAATTTTACAAGATTGTACGGAACGTGGAGAAATATATAAAATTCAACGTACCGACAAATACCAACAACGTGATTTCAGATTTCGCTAGTACAATAACGACAATTTGGCATCACTCGCTGCTGAGATTGCCAATTTCTGCGCATTTGAAATTTCAAAACACAAGGCTGCACGCAATGCAAATAACGCGTGCTAATGAAACACGCCGAATATCCAAAGTGCAATGCGCTGAAACGGTTGACGCTTTCGCGAGCCAACGTATGGATTTAATCAATTAGTCAATAAAGTTGACCAGTCGACTCATTTCGATCGATAATTCGCTCACGGGTATAATAAACTCCCGAAGCCTGTCTCTTCTCTTCTTCGTCATCTCTCTCTCTCTCTCTCTCTCTCTCTCTCTCTCTCTCTCTCTTTAACGCGCCTGTCCGTACTGCAAGTTGTCCGGTGTTTATAAGCTGTGCCAAGCCTGGAATTCGACGTGTTTAAAAATCCATCCGTGCAACGATACCACAAATAACAATTCGAGACGATCGAATGAAACACGACACGCGATATTCTCTGTGAATGACGCGGCTGACAGGCGCGGGTGGATCCATCCGGAGGCTCCCCCCTTTTGCCAAGCATCGAACGCGACGATTTAGGAGTCGCTCGTCCTTGTTTCTTGCGCTCCACCATAGCCAGCCGGTAGCGATGGGGCCCCGAGACACTTTGAATCGCTTTCAAGAGCTTCAAACTCTTGAGATTGGTAGACCCTGGATCCTAAGTGCGTCTCGAAAATCCTGATTTGCGAAACTTTTGAAACTTTCACGATTCACGAGATGAATTAAAGAATTTTAAGCTTCGATTCAAAACGACTCAAAGTTTCTGCCTTCGAAAGACGTTCTCACATTGTGAAGATTCTTTCATTCTCGGAATTTTGTTAATCTCAGAGATTTTAAATTTAAATCTTCTCTTAAAATCTTTGTACGAATTTTGAACATTGGGATTAAACGAAAAAAAAATTCAAGAAAACCTGTTATATATAATATTAGAAGATCCAGGTCTAGAAGTCTCTGACTTTCGAAATTCGTCAACAAATCCTGACGCTTCGTTGTCCGACCAGCGTTCAAACTTCAGTGAAACAGAAATCGTACAGCAAGTTTTATGAAACGAAACACTTTTCAGCGTTTTACTGCAAACGTTCGAATTTTCGAAAGTGATCATCTTGGAAAGAATGGATCTCAGGACCAATTATTGCTACGTGACTTTCTTAAAATTAAACATTCCCAAACTCGGCGAATTTCCAGCATTGTCGATTGCGAAGAATTTCAAACTTTTGACTCGAAGCTCAAAATTCTTGAATGTCCAGAGATGTCCGATTATCTCGAAAGTGCAACTCTTGGGTGAAGATTATCGAGACTTTGAAGAGTCAATGGACCTCGCGACTGTCAATGCAGAGTCTTCGCGCCTCAGAGTGAAATTTCCTTAAGAGTTTCGACGAATTTCGAGAGTTTCGATGTTGGAGTCGCGACTCGAATTGTCTCAAGTCCCATCGCTACCGACTGGCACGTCCGTACGCCTTCGAACTGCCAATAAAATTTTTTACATTGGCTGCGCGATGCGCGGGTACGATAGCCGGCGCCGGAGGAAAGGGGGGGCTTAAAACGGGGCGCGCGCGTTCGTTAGAAAGACGGCTTCTTCAGGAATCGATCGACAGCGAGAGCGAGATCGTATTCAAATGCCGGATGAGGAGAGCCAAGGAGCCTCTCCGCTCGAAGATCGATGGCGATATGTAAAGGAAACACACGGGGGACACGTGACTGAAGAAACCGAGTCCCTCCCGGCTCGCAGGGACTTAATTCCACCCGTGTCACTGCTTACTTTCTTCGGGACACGGTTCCTCGACGAACCGTCGGAGGATAATTTATTATGTGGATTATTAAAATATCGCGAGAGGGAACGAATGAGATGTTTCTCGAAATGAATCGATTCTTGAGTGGCACAGATGTTGAAATTCAGATAAGTACTAATTTGGCGCATAAAGATCAACCTTCCGTTTTTCTCCCTTCTCCTGTTACATTTACCCCCCCCCCAAAAAAAAAATTAACGTGGGTTTTACGTTTCTTGGTATAGAAATTTTTTGCTGTTACTCATCAGTGATAAATCAATCGTACAAAGTAAAATGGCAATTAAGTAAATATAACTTTGTATTTTCTGTTTTATAATTCTAATGTATACTTTATGTTCTTCGTGAGAGAGATTAATAGTTTGATCACTTTAACAAGATTGAGCAATTTAAAATTGTAATAGATCTAATATCTAACGATGCCAGTTAAATATTCAAAGTTTTGGTGATCTAATTACTACTGAATAATAAAGAATTCTAAAAAATCTAAAAATATCAGAAAGTTAAACAAATATTCAGCTTCCGATTGATGCCATTACCTCGTGGATGACCCACAACAGATTAAATTACAGTTACCTAATCCCGAAACACTTTCTAAGAGTGTTTCCAATCCTGAAGCACTTTCTTCAGACTACAGTTACTCGATCTAAACTACTTCGAGTTCCTCTTTAAATTAAAATTAAACGATTCAATCTAATTAGAATTCAAACTCGTCACAACCTACGGCGAGAGGGACGTAAAATAAACGGAGGATAATACTTTTCAAAAGGCGATCCCAGTCAAAATGTGTCTGTATTTTTCTTAGAAAGACAGATATGAGATCGAGTGGACACCGAGAAAATGATCCCTTCTGTTTCGACGCATACCAGAAAGCAAAGATAACCAAGCCGGATAGGCGAAAGGATCGAATAAGAAGTCATTACAATAGCTGTCAGAGAAAAAGCCGGGGAGCCGCTTATTAACATCAGATCGTTGGAACGCACCATCGTTCGAACGAATTCGCTCTTTCTTCTCCTCTTTTCTTTTGCGAACCCGCTTGAAAAAAAGGGGGCAGGGGGGAACGCACGGCGATCGATCGTTTCTTCTTCGGTCTGGAACAATCCCAAATATCAGGCTGTTTCAGAAATTTATAAGTTAACGTTCACCTTTCAATCCAAAAATTTCTCTGTTTACCGAACAATTTTACAATCACTATTTTCTAGTCTGTCATCGCGTCTGTATTTCTTGTCTGAAACGTTCGCGTGTGTATTCTCTGAGCGTGACAGCATCTCACGTGTGAGTGCCGTGGAAGCTTTCAACCAAGCTTTCTGAGAAAATGTATCAAAGTGTAAGGTGAATTTTCGAAAACGAGAAATTGGCAAATATGTTCAAACGAATTCGTTTCGAAACGCGAAACGGGGGATGGATGGTTCTCTAAAGAGAGAGAGAGGAACACGCTGGACGAAAAATTGGCAAATATGTACACAGCTCGGCGTCCTTTCCGTCCAATGCGAGAACCGCACTCTCGGTTCCCGGAGAGGAAAGAGAAACGGAACGCTGTGCGCGGCGGGCGAAGCGAGGAAGGACAACAGGGGGGGAGGGAGGCAAATTCGTAACGAATTCTTTTGTTTCGAGCCACCCCGAGAGAAAACGAGCAACTCGATGAGAAAACGATGCCAGACTGCTACTCGGTGGTGGTAGAAGCGACTCGGCGACGAGGAAAGAGAAGAGAAACGAACGTACCCGGGGCCCGTTTCGCGTCTGCGAAACCTTTTCTGCAGCCGTGTATGCGCGCGGCTCTCGCAAGAGTCACAAACCCGCGTCACTAACACTCCTCAATGAATGCCAAGTCCGTACATATATACATATACATATATATATATATATAAGTCTGTCCGCGGTGGCGCGCGCGCGCGCAAACTCTCTCGAATATAAGGTTTTATTTTCGAAATTTATGATTGTCAATAAATTTTAAAAGCGTTCCGTCTGGAGCCCTAAGGGCTGGCAGGGCTGGCCAGACCGAAAGTAGTCGCGTCGAGAGGGCCAGATTCTTCTCTCTCTCTCTCTCTTTCTCTCTTTCTTTCTTCCACCTTCTTTCAACCTTTTGCTCTTCTCACTGTCCAACTACGGCCGCTCTCTCCTTTTCTCTCTCTCTCTCTCTCTCTTCTTTTCTTCTTCTTTCGTTATTCTTTCGTCCCTCCACTCACTCTCCTTTCTTCACAGGATCTCCCTCTCTCTCTCTCTTTCTCTTTCTTTCTCTTTCTCTCCTCTCCACGCATCGCAAGGCCCCTATGGGGATTCGAGTTTAGCGGTTAATTGCGTTTGGTGCAACCCGCGTGGATTTTACAACCGCGATTTTCATCCTTTTTTTCTCCCCCTGCCGGACTTTTGACTGGCTACGCTCCTACTCTCTTCCAACCGCCCTTCTCTACGCTCGTTCGGTTTCTTCTGCGTTTTCGATGTTATTCCATCACGTTACTCCTCTTCTTCTTCTTCTTCATCGGAGTTGTTCCTCTCTTCTACCGGTGTTTCGTTGTCCAAGGGACGTTTAATTGTTCGACTGGTTCTCAAATCGGTTTCTCGCCACGGCGTTTCTAAGCCACTCGTCAGAGATCGCGGTTTCTCAACGTCCACTCGACAAAGTACGCACGTACACGCGGAATGTTGTCGATGCATGTATCAGTGCGAAATCGCGTAAAACGTGCGCTATAATTCAATCTGACAATCCAAAGGAAAGAAGAAGGCTATAACCTTGTCTGAAAAGCGATTGACAATACATCTTTCACTTTGAGCGGATGCTACAGATGGACGATGATTATTTTCTTAATAAATAAATGTTCCCCCTGTTTGTAGAAAAGTTGCAATCAATCCTGCATGTAAGTAAAATTTTGGTTACAAAAGGTTAGTTTCTACTCCAATTAAAAATTTAACAGTTAATTGCTGTCATAAATCATTCGTTCGGCATTTGGCAATTATGTATTGGCAAAGTGCGCCAAAGTTCGCTGTATAATTTTATAAAATTTCTTAGATACTCTTATTTCTGTGGTTTAAGAAGCTAAAAATATTAATATACACGATCGATACGACGATAAAAGAGAGTATAGTTTAAAAACGCCAATGTCGCGAAACAAATCAAAAATTGAAGTTTGTCCAGCACAAACAACGGGCATCGTGCAAAACGCGCGTATTTGTTTCGCGAGAAACTCGTTTTCTA
>KQ435711.1:2684047-2707657 GCA_001276565.1 Melipona quadrifasciata
AATTCAATCGTTCAGTTCGTTCATTTGACAAAACGGGATAGTTAGCCAGTTGGGAATATCTTTCGTTTGATGATTTATTGCTTGGAACTTTGTAGTTTTGGAACTTTTAAGTACTTTTATTTTTGTATGCGTGATTAAAGAAGTGGAGATTTCAAATTCGAAACCGATGACTTTCGATATATTTTACTTTTATATTTTAGTTACTTTCCTACAAGCACAGTCTAAGGATTCAAAAGATTTCATACGCTTTTTGTACATTGGAAATAACACGCGTATCTGATATAATAACAATGTACAATAAGGTATAATAGGAAATTTTAAACAATATCTGGAACCAAGTGATTGCATGAATAAAACGGAAAGAAAAAGCTAATGAGAGAAAGAAACGCAACAATTATTAAGATTTCAAATGGCAAACTAATTCTTAATGATTTTATTAGTCTCTCCTAATTAAGTTACGTTCAATTCGTTAAATTGAAATTTCAATAGCACATTTCTGACGCATAATCTTACTTTTCACAGTAAAACACCAGTCCAATCGTTAAATTCAGAATGACTTTACTGTCCCGTAAAGTCTATCGATCAAACGACAATTTTTTCATGACCGTTCGAGCATTGAGTACCTCGATACCTGCAAACGGGAGTGCTACAGCTCGATAAGACGCGAAACGAGGAGAAGCAAAAAGAGAGCCAGCCGAAAAGTGGAAACGCAAGGTGTTAATTAATCACACGTTCTGTCCGTCTGCGGAGAAGACGATCGGGATCGAGCGGAGAAAAGAAGCGAAACCCCAAAGAGGAGAACGGGAGAAGGGGTCAGGGAGAAGAACAGTCAAGTTGCTGTGGTAATGCAGGCATTCGGTTCGACAGGCGAAGGGAACCGAGGGGGAGAAAAAAGAAGAAGAAACGAAGAAACGAAGAAAGAAAGAAAGAAAGAAAGAAAGAAAGAAAGAAAGAGGGGAACAGTAGGGGGAGAGACTGGAGCAAAAGGCCAGCGAACGAAACGAAACGAAGAGAAACCAGCACTGACTGCGCTTATAATATAATATTCATATTTCGAACGAAAGATCTTATCTCTTAAATGAATCGAACGCGCTCCGATTCGAGATATCTCGAACTGGAGAGGCTCCTCGACGCATTGTAATGGCCACGGAGGGGCACCGGCCCGCTGGTCTCTCCCTCTCTCTGTCCCTCTGTCTCTGTATGCGTTGAAACTAATACATCACGACCACGAAAGTCACTCTCTTTCTCTCTTTCTCCCTCCTTCTTTTTTCCTTCCCTTGTAGTAATCGTTGCTCTTATTTCATCGTCCACCTTCGTCTTCTTCGTCTTCGTCTTCTTCTTCTTCTTCTTCTTCTTCTTCTTCTTCTTCTTCTTCTTCTTCTTCTTCTTCTTCTTCTTCTTCGATTTCGCCTTCGTGCAGTCCAATGCTACGGAGTCGAAATTATTATTTCTTCGGTACGATCGAAATCGACACCTCGATCGCACTCTGATTGCACGGACCTTTTTCTTGGAAATTGGCCTCTCTCGACCTGGCATCCTGTTTTCGCGGATGGAAATGAAGACGTCTCTCGAAACGCGCGAAACAAACACGCTCGGTGGTATGAGAACTGGTGGAATTTCGTGAACGTCGGAGCACTTGCTCGGTATCCGGTTACTCGTCGAATAATTCACCCCTCGTCTCGCGATTTTTTTCTGGTTAATCTCCTTCAGAGTTTTCAGCGTTTCGCCCGTTTCTAGTTTGGACGTAATTAAATTCCAAGATTAGTCAACTATTGAGGCATATTTATTTATTAATAAATAGTGCAATATACACGACGTTGTTGTATTTAATAGACTGGGGTAAGCAATTATTTTCCTTATTAAATATTATAAAGACATTATATGTTTTATACAATTTTCCATATTACTTGTATATCATTCGTAACTTCGCACTGTCCTTTGTGTAACTTTTCCCAAAAATCCGCATTCAAATCACAATGCCAATTTTGAAAAGAAAAAAAGTACTTTTTTATCTGTACATGTACATACAGACATTAACACCACTGTTAAATATCTGCAATTTCGTTAAAAGCTGGTACACCACGTGTGGTTTCAAAGTGGTTAGTGGTCAGGGGTTGTACAGGGGTCATTTCGCAGCGCCACCAATTTCAAACCACCGACGACTCGGTAAGGGTGAACTTTCCACTGTTTCCTTTTTTTCTCTTTCTCCGTCCCCTCGTTTCCAGTTGATCTCGAGCCAGAGTGAGTTGGAATGTATTAAGGGAAAAGAAGAAGAAAAAACGCGCAGGAAGAGTGAAAAAAGGAAAGAAAGGGACGAACGGACGAGAGAGAGACTCTTTGGAGAGAAAGAGCTTTGCTCGGTCAAACACCCTGCGCGTATAGTTGGCTCCCTATGACTCTGGAGTTTCGTGGAGCACTCGGGACTCTATCTAACCGGCCAGATCTCAGCGCTGCTGGAATGATTTTCGAAATATGATTAATTGCCCGGGACCGTGGCGTTTCTTCCGTGCTGGACTTCTTCCAATGCGCGCTTGTCGGAGATTTTTCTGCTGGTAACGATCCACGTTCATCGCCGATCCACGAACCGGGGATACCGAATTCCTGATTTCTAAGGCGAGAAATCGGGATTAAAAAGAAAGAAGAAGAAAAAAGAAAGAAAAGACAAATTCACGACTGTCCGAAACAAGTCACCCATCAGACATGTTAGACAGAGTGATGTCGATTTATTTTAACTTGTTATAAAAGATTTTTTTATTATTATTCGAGACTGACGTTACCAACAAAACTCGGTATTGATGAGAAGTAACAAATATTAAGGATTTTGATAATTTCCACGGAAACTGATGGAAGTCATCAACCGCGAGCAACAGTCGAGACGTGCGAGTTTCAGATTGCGAGCCCTAATTTCCGAGCACGAAGGAGGAAGAACAAGGGCGGAGGTCGGAATTGATTAAAATTTTCGAGGGCGAGCCTCGGGGCCGTTCCGAGTCGACGCGCACCCCCGGCTGTTCAACCCCCGGAGTCGCCGCGGCAATTACCCAGGCTCTTAAGGTCCCCGGCCAGAAAAGAAGTTCGAATCGCGGCGCAAAACGCGCGCGCCCGGCCAAGAACAAAAAGGAGAGCGGCGAAATGCGAAGCGACGTGAAAGCAGGGCAAAGGGACGGAGGAGAGAGAGAGATAAAGGTCTGCCTTCTCTTCCCTCTCTCTCATCCCCACTGCCCCCTCGCTCCACGCTCTGCCTCCTCTCGCTCCCCCCTTCTTCGCCGTTCCCGGCGAGTCCCGGGCGGGATTTTTAAATTTTGTCACGTTCAAGTTTAAACACAGTCATTTGTTGGCGATCTCGGCCGGCCCAGCAGTACCTACGTAGAGCCCTTTGCCAATGCCGATCTTGTCCCTCTTCCACGTTGTCCTCCCCCTGTCCCGTATTCTCGGCCCTTTCCCTCCCCGTTGTTCGCTGATCTCTTGATTACGTTCCTCCTTTGTCTCCAGAATTCGTAGCTACGCCCTCTTCGTCGTTTTAACGCGCTCGGCTTTCACGCTCGTCGAACGAGCTTCGTCCCTCTCGCTCGGCGGAATTATACCCGCTCGACGCGGGCCCGATGTTGCACTTTGGAATTAGCAAATTGCGGACTTTTTTCATTTGTTCTTCCTCAGAGAAAGTCGCATTCTTCGCAAGAACGGTCGAAAGACTGAGGAGCAGTCTCGCGATAGATAGTCTGCAACGAGCACTTTACTTGTGACGTGAGTGCTTTACGAATTGTTTTTTGTATCGTCTCACTTCTGCCCTTTCTTCTTTGTTAGTCTTTTTACTTTCGTCTCCAGGTTCCTATTCCTTTGGCTAATTGTTGTAACTCGTCAAAAGTGTACATGTGACACGCAAAATTCATAATAAAGCCGAATATTTTAACTATTAATGTGCAATTTATTAAATTTATTAAATAATCAATCGTAAAACTTTGAGTACAATTAATATTAATAACAATTAACGGGAAAATTAGTGGCAATATTTATATTTGATACGTCATTTATTGTTTTCTAACGAATATTATTAATTATTTAATCATTGGTCACGAAACACCTATTTATGCATATGAGAAGAGAGCAAATAAATACTTTTTTAGACACAACATTTTCCAAAGTAAAATATAATAACTAATTGTCCGATTAAATAACAAGACTAACGTATATACGTGACACGCAAAATTCATAATAAAACCGAATATTGACTATTAATAACTATTAATGTCCAATTTATTAAATAATCAATCGTAAAACTTGTGGTAAAACTTTCAGTGTAATTAATATTAATAACAATTAAGAAGAAAATTAGTGCCAATATTTATATTTGATAGGTAGAAATTAATTACTACGCAACTATTACTCGAAACATTTACATTTATTTACGTAACAAATGATAAAGCGCAATACCCGTACAACTTCATCTGTCAATAATTTATTTTCTTCGTAAACAATTTCTTCTTCATCTTCAAAAAAAAAGAAAAAAATTATTTCACCAAATCACTCTGATCTACATTCGGTATAATAATTCCCGTGTAGCTTCGTTGAGAACGCAATGCTCGAAACTTAATATTCCTTTTTCTTTCGTTCCTCGCCGATCTAAAATCGATCCTCCATCGCTGGCCGGGGAATTATGCTATTTCGAAATTATAACATCTGCATCCAGGGACGAACGTATATAGTTTCGTCGTGGCCCGTTCGAATTCGAGGGAGCGTATCTATATAGGGGACCATTGTTTTTTCTGGGGCAGGTAATAACGGGAAGAAGGGTTTAAAATCGATCCTCGAAAATGCATTTCGTTCCTCTCTCCGCGATCGAGAGATGGGTTGATTAGCTAATCACCAGTCGTAAATCTCTACGCGCGATTCCCAGTGTCCAACACGGCGAATCTTCTTTCCTTCGTTTTCTTTGTTTCATTTTATCGAAACCGATCGAAGAAGCCAAATAGAACCGCCGGCAGACAGATAAGCCAGTAATTTCGTCACTCGAACTTTTGACGATCGTCGATAGAAACTAGCGAAATAAATAACAGATAATGGGAAAAACTGGAATTGATACAACGCTTATCTAATCCGATGGTTCGTTTGGAGTATTTAAATCAGAGTGGACGCCTGCAGCTCCTCTATCCTTGCGCGATCCGCGTTTCTAATTAAAAGGATAAATCTACACTCGTGATTTTCCTATGATTTGTGTGCCAACTCGTGTCGTCCCGTTCACGTGAGATTTTTAGAAATGGAACGATCGAATCTTTTCGCAACGAGGAAACGATTAGACGTGGCGCTGAACGTTTAAGCAGACTGGGGATTTCCGTGAGATTTCGTGAGAATTTTGTGAATGCGGTTAAATTACACGACGTTACAATAATCAAGTTCATTCTCCACGATTGAACTCAGTAGCGAAATTCAGTCGAATTGAAAATTCCAAAATTGGCACGATGTCACGAGAGTGGTAATTGCATTTTATAAAAATTATAGTAATTTAATTCCTTTCCATTGCTAAATGTTGCAACGAGCATTCTACTTGCCAAATTTTACACTACACTGCACATTTTTCTGTATTTTTCTATTCTCAAATTTCCCACAAATTCATAGAAATCTGCAGTCTATTTGTGAGATATCTATGTATATGTACGTACATTTTTGTATAACTTGTAAATTGCGAAAACGAATGATTGAAATAAGCAAACGCGTATGCGTATAGCTGTCAGACAGTCGTTCAAACTTTCGAACTTTCACACATTGAACGTATTAAAGTATAAAAAACATCCGAGATGCCGACTTTTAACGTACGACTATTAATTTTTAAATACGATCAATCAAAGTTTCGACGCAATCAAAGGAATAATATTGCGAAGGAAATTCTTCTCAATTTTACATCGTTTGAAAATATTTAATTTCAATTTATTAACGACGATCACGTGTGCAATTGCGAAACGAAAGACGCAGTCTACAATAAATCCCGAAACCCTCACACGCGACAAATTTCCAAACACGTGCGACACGTGTACAACGTGCGATTAAACGGGTGGAAAGAAATTCTTCGGTGTAAAAAGTCTGAAAGCCCGATCGAAACGATTCTCTCGCGATTCTCTCGAAAGCGCGCCCGAGCAACGCGGTCAAAGCGAAGGCAAAAGAGGATGCAAAAGAAGTAAATAAAGAGGGAATAAAGAGCGGGAGGCAGTGGGTTCGAGAAAAAGAAAACGAGAGGACGGAAAGAAAAAGGAGAAGAAAGGAAGAAAACGTCGAGAAAGAAGGGAGAAAAGGGATCGAGGGTCCGAGGAGGAGGAATCGCGATACCATAATATCGCGGTTATACCAGGGTCTGTCTCTTTTCAAATAATTCAAAAACCGGCCGATCGAACATATATTCCTGAGCCGACTCGCAGCTCGCACCGTGTAATTATCGTAGAAGGGCCCAACAGACCCTGAATCGCTGAATGCTCGCAGTGGTGATCAACCTTCGAACGAACGACGATCGTTCGGCGCTGCACGGCTACGCCGCTGCTAAATCGCTCCAACGATAACGCCAATTATCAGTATCCGCACTAATAGATCAATTATCTTTGCCGGGGCACTGGCGATCGTCGTTAAATCGTTACTTGGCGAGTCGAGAGAGGCCGATCTATCGAAAACTCGATCGTTCGCGAATGTTCGAGCTCGTTGGAAAATGAATAGACGAAATATCTCTAAATATTTCGATAACTCGATATATCTTTAAATATCGCGACCAACTATCTCATAGATCGTAGATACGCGATGGATTAATTGTCCATTGTGACAATGTTAGATCGTTATTTCTGAATTCGAGAGAAACAATAATATTTTACAAATTACTTTACAGACAATAGTATTTAACAAATTGCTATTTGGAGAGTTGAGAATTGAAAAATGTTCAAATTTCACCATCGATCTATCGCGAACCGACTGTAGTTTTTTTTGTTTGAACGTTCGGTTTCAAGTGGATACTGGATGTAATTTAATGTAGCAGTATCTACCAAATATCTTTAAATAGTTCGATGACGGATTGATCGTCTCATAGATCGTTACATTAGATATGCAACAGGTCAATTATCCATTGTAACGTTCGATCGTTATTTGCAGAATCGAGAGGAACCCGTTTTTCCCAACGATCTATTTGACACTGAATGTTTATTTCGAGATATTTATCGATTGATTGGTTAAATCGTTGGTTGAAGAGTTGAGAGGAAACATTTCAAAATTTCGAGACAACTGATCGTGGTTTCGCTGCGAATGGTTCAACAGTTTCAAATGGAAGATGAATACAATTTGCTACATCGATATCTAGCTATTAATCTCGAAATATTTCGATGCGTAATAGATCAATTATCTCGATGAAATATGAATTCGAACGTCAAGGGAAAAAGCGTTCGATTTTCGCGAGCGATCTGCCGGGAATTAATGCTCGTGCGTTCACGAACGTTCAACAATCCCGATTGAACGATGCTCATTAATTAAAACTTTTGTATTAATTAAAACTTCAATCCGCGGCTCTATTTACGATCTATTTAGCAAATTGGTTTCACGATTCTTTATCGCGATTCTGATCGCCGTGTAAATCATTCGCCGAACCGACAATTAATCGCTCCTGTGTTTTATTGCTGCTCGTCTTCTGCGGAATTGAACATTCAACGCCAAAGTATTGCGATCGCGATACAAATTACCGGGGAGGTGATTCCGCGTTCAAAAATTGGCCGAAAACGGTTTTCTGCTTAAGGCCTCTTCGAGGAGATCGAGTTTAAAATGAATTGGACAGGAGTGAGTAATAGTTGACAGGGGGAAATTATTCCACGTGTCGGGAATGGGAGAAGATAAGAGAAACGAATGAATTCTTTTTCATTTAAGATATCGTTTCCGAGCAAATGGACTTTGAACGTGTTTGGTGAACTAAACTGATAGAGATTAGCAACGAAATCGAATAAAATTGCAAACTCCAGAATAAAAGTTAAGCTTTGACAAAAGCGAAGAGTTGCTTACACTAAAAAAAAAAGAAAAATCATTTCAAACATATTTCAATAACATTCTGTGCCCGATATGTAATATCCAAAAATGAAACAGATTATTATTAAAATAATAAGCAACAAGAGAAACTTTTCTTGGACCTCTCAACTTTATCTAAAATACAGTTCGATGAAACTCATGTTCATTTTACTCTAACACTGTGCACTTCCACTTGGAAGTTTAAAGCACAATTTAAAATTTGAAAAGAAATAATAAAGATTTTCCTCAAAGAAAATAAAGACGAAAAGATTATTTTACTGATAACACTTTCTTAGAAAATCACAAAGAGAGAACGAAAAAATACAAAAAGTTTCATCTACTGTGATGAAGAGTGCTCCAAACTTCGACGAGAGATAGAAAGAAGCAACACGACGCGAGGAAGAAACAACCATGGTACCTGCAAGCGTCAATTATTCCCACGAAAAGGAAGATTAAATAATAAATACCGGTTGGCAGAGCACGAAACAATGGAAGCATAACCGAAGCGATAAAATTTCAAGATCAACCTCCAACTAGAAGGGGTGGCGAGGAAGACGGACAGCGAGAGAGAGGAAGAGGAAGAAACCTGGAGGATCTATGGATCGAGATTTCGCGATTCGCACGCCAGCTACGATCTGTTAGATCATATTATACGTTTGTCCTTTACCTTCTCTCTCGCGGCCGATGCAACGATGCAGCTGCGGCTCTCCTCAAGGTCTTCAACAGCCGGGATCTCTGGTTCTACGCCGTGTAGCCCAGGCCAGATTATCGTTTTCGCCTCCCTTTCGACAATGAAATCGCGATCGATCGAGGAGATCCGCGAATCAGAATCACATTCACCGTCGAGAAATCCTCAAGACGTCGAAAACAAACAGTCCGGAACGGCGCAACTGGTTCGATGTGTTTCCCGCGAGGACGAATTTGAACGATTTGTGCCGCAGCGTGGTAAAACGTTGTTCGATCGGAACGACCAACTGCCACGGGACAACACAGCGACGCGTCAACCTTCCTTTTCTTTCGTTTTTTTCTTTTTTTCTCGTTTGTCGCTGATTTTCGCACTTTAATAATTTGTTTTATCATTATCTTATCACTGAACGGTGAACGAAATTTCGCTCTTTTGGTCGTTGCCAGCGTAAAAAATAAAGACTTGGATGGGTTTATCGTTCGATCTTTACGATTTCGAGACGATTAGAAACAATTAGGTGGCTGCCTACTCCCGTTTGTTTGAACTAAATTTCGATTAGACCTCTGGCATTTCGATCGATTAATTTTTGTAACTATATTTATTTCTACAGTTATAATAATGTGCCATTTATTTGACCTATTTGCGTAGCAACCGATCAAACAAGTCCTTGCTTCTATCGCACTATTCCTATCACGCTACTTTAGACTGAGAACTTGCACACATTCACTGAGAAACTTGAAAGTGCAAAAAATGAAAATACATGTAAAATATTCAAAGTACTGCAGAGTCACTATAGTATACGAAACAATGTTCCACTGAGATTTCATTTCTCAAATAATGTTCAAAGTCTGCTAATTACACAAATTATTAGAATAAAGCACGGTGTAAGAAATATTAAAATTATATAATGTATTTGTCTCCTGATAAATCCGTACAAACATTTTTTTTTTTTTTTTATTAAAAGCTGAAATCGATTTATATACCGATAAAAAAAGAGGTTCATATTTGTAGAACGAAAGAGGCTCTGCTTGAAAGAAATATACAAATTATGGTATAAATTATAATTAATTGTATGAATTTCCATTAATATCTGCAGCCTATCAGTTGTATAAAATATTATCTATTCTCTGGCAAATAAACACCAATAAAAAGAGAGATACATTTAATGAAGGAGGACTGAAGCAAATGTATAAATGACAACTGACATGATTGTATGAATTTCTGTTAATGGCCATAGTCTACATCAAACTCACATGAGCTCATATTTTAATCCATAGTAGACGACAGTTGAAATCGACTTCCATAAAGAAAGAGATTCATATTCGTCAACGAAGAGGGGAAAATAAGAGTATAAATAGCAACTAACAGATATTGTAATTCGCTTGTGATACATTTTTAATTAACCGATTGTACGAAATATTTGTCTCCTGGCAAATCCGCAAATCCCGAACTGGAATTTTAATTCCAAGGGCAACAGCTGAAGTCGAGTTTCACGTACCGCCAATAAAAACAGAGGTTCGTGTTCGTTAACGAAGGAGGAACTGGAACAAGGGAGACGCGCCCGAGAGAAAAATATATGAATGGGGTTTTCGTTCGATGGGGTTTCTCGAAAAAGCTTCTCCGCTTCCACCAGACGGACATTTAAATATAGTACACTAATCTACTGCCTGCGAGCCCCTGGTTAAAATCGTTGCCGCGTTTTTCCATCGGGTTCCCACGACAATATGGCGTGTATTTGGTGAAAAACAAAAAAATGTCTGAAGGGTTACGCGTCTTAGAGGCGCGGCTGCCGTTGAATCGGGACTTCCGGCGCGACAAAAACTGCCTTTCCTCTGGCGGCGCGTTTCCACGAGAAGGGAGACACCGGTAGGCAGATGGAATTAACACGAGATCAGGTACCGACGACGTGTATCGCCACGTGCAATGACTCGGGACATCCAGTATATTACATGGGAAAAACGGAAAACACGAGTGGTGTGACTTGTCTTCTCCCGTAAACTGATCGAGTACCATATTCTTACTAAAAGTAACAGTTTTGTAAAATTTCTTTTAACTCAAATGTCACGGTGCAAAGTGATTTTAAACTAACAAATAAATAAATTGCGAATGTATATGATGAAAATAGTAAGCAAACAAAAGTTGAATTATGGATTGAATAAATTTAATTATATTTAATATAAAAAATAAATTAAACTCTGGACGAAATAACGTCCTGTATATTTATGTATTAATTTCCAACTTATATTGTTCTGTATATTTATGTACTAATTTCCAACTTATATTATCCTGTATATTTATATAGCAATTTCCAACTTATTATATTGTCCTGTATATTTATGTACAAATTTCCAACTTATATTGTCCTGTATATTTATGTACTAATTTCCAACTTATATCGTCCTGTATATTTATGTATTAATTTCCAACTTATATTGTTCTGTATATTTATGTACTAATTTCCAACTTATATTGTCCTGTATATTTATGTACTAATTTCCAACTTATTATATTGTCCTGTATATTTATGTACTAATTTCCAACTTATATTGTCCTGTATATTTATGTACTAATTTCCAACTTATTATATTGTCCTGTATATTTATATACCAATTTCCAACTTATTATATTGTCCTGTAAATTTATATACTATATTTCCAACTTTGCGAAATTTATTTCTATTCGCCAAGACACCCCAATTATTAAGCTAGAAACGAATTTAAGGGAACTGAAGTAGCGCTGCAAAAATTGGTCGATCCTTCGAAGAAGGTAAATCGCAAAAGCTCTCTCACGATCAAAGAAAGGAGCCGAAGCCGTTTTCCACGCAAAAATCGTCGATCAAAATCGGTTGCGACGAATTACGAGATTCACGGGAGACTCACGAAACGATTAACAACCGTTCTCATGCCGTTCGATCATTAAAATTTTCACGCTGCCACGGAATTTTCACTCTTTCACCGATTTCTGATCGATGAACCTCATCGGAGAAAGAATTCTCTCCCTTCTCGGCGAAACATCTCGCGAAGCCGAGTCGTGAAAAAAGGGAGAAGAAAGGAAAAATAAAAGGGAAAAGAGAGTGAGAGAAACTCGCTGTCAGTGATCGAGGAATTCGAGAAACGATGAAATCTCGGAAAGGTCGGTCGACGGGCAGAAAGGGGAGGCAGAAAAAAGCGAAACGAGCGATCAGGTACGAAGGTAAATACAAACGGGAATGATTAATCGATCGGTGGATCGTAGTCGGCCCCCTGCAGTTTCCCCGATTTCGTCGGAACCCTCTTTCCTACCTCATGCAGGGTGGCATTCTCTTTTTTCCTTCTTCTTTTTTTTCTTTTTTTCCTGCACCGATCACGGAAATGTAGGCGCAAATTACCAAAACAGAATATTCCAAAAATACACTCCCCGTACGAGTGTCGGCCGGAAATTGCTGCTCGCAACCCTTGAACGGCCACAGAGAATTAGAGGGTGGTTGCTTGTCAACCGACGCAATTAGCTTGTTTCCCACAACCTGTCACACCCTCGATTTCCAGAATTTTAGGGAGGATGGAGGATTCGTAAAAAAGAGTTCCAGACAAGCGTTTAAGCTTAAGGAAGACGCACGACTGGAACATCCTGGTGCTTTTTTAGAGTTTGTCGATTTTAGAATTTTGTTGATTTTTTATAGAATTTACAGACATAATAGAATCTATGTAATTATATCTATTATATTGTAATATTACATCAGATTATATTATAGTCATACAGATGGTTTTTTAATTTTCTGACGCCGTAATTTCAACCCCTTTCCTAACTCGCGTCTGTGCCCGTATTTATCCACCGCTAAAAAATTTTACAAATTAAAATAGAAATACATTTCCGACATAAACAGGTTCGTGGACAATTTACAGTAGAGAGTAACAAACTATGTCGTTGAATGTGTCAAAAATCATAACTCCGGACAGACAGTTTATCGATATAATTCACAATCTGGTTTGTAGATTGAGATCGAACATCCTGTATCTACGTTTAATAATCTAAGCAACGTGTTCTCAGATTTGTCTCACGGTCCCGATAGATCGATCTCGACAGACGAAAGTCACTCGAGCCCAGGGGCCAACGGTTCGAGAGTTCGTTGCACCCTGTCTCGCCCTTTAAATTCCAGTGCCGAGCAGCCTCTCCCCTACGTTCTCTCCAACACCCCCGCACGCGGACTTCTCACTTTCGCGCGGCGTGGTCTAGTGGCTCCTTCCGATCCGAAAAATCCTCCACTTCTGCGATCTGACTGTAAATTTTCTCTCTTGCTACCCCGGCTAGCTACCACTCGAAGCCTCGTTTCGCAAGCGTGCGCAAGCACCCACCACCACAGTCGATGCAATTAATTCTGCGCGGCTCGTTCTCTCTCTCTCTCTCTCTCTCTCTTTCTTGAGCTTTTTGATCGAGCTGAAGTTACTGGGAACGCGGTAATTTTGGCCGTGCTATCGCCCACCAGAAACCATCCTCTTCTTCGTCGTCTTCGTCATTTTTGGTGGCGTTCAGACACCGAAAAGTCGACGAGATAGCGAAGGCTTGAGAAACAGCAGGCACATCCATCCCTCTTTCCCCACTTTGGCCCGCGGTCCGTTCCTAAGAAAGGAACGCGCACATGGCCCAGTCGCCACTTATCGCTCTCTTTACAATTTTAGATTTCAGAATGTGTACATTGGCGGTTCGAAATTTCATTCGACGTCGGTCGATTTTTCGCCCTAACAAGTTCGCAGAATTATCATTGTTACACAATGAACGGCAGATTAGTTACTGCCACAAGTTCTCAAATTAGAAACCTTCCAATTTCGATCGAATAGCTAGAGTTTGCCATCAGTTTGTATTAAATTGGTAAATGGACAAAATCCCTCGCAGCATTGGAAAAATAATGGAATAAAGGATTCTTGAGATAATACAACTGACACATATATTGTTACACAATTAACATATAATATAATATTTTAATGTATTGTTATTTTAATGTATTGTTGACATATGTGTTAATAATTATTAATAACGCCTAACATAGTTAATTAATAAACGTATAATATGATTATTAATTTGAAATTAAATGTAACCAATAGTCCTCTACATAAATATAATTAACATACGTATCGGAATGATACGTTAATATATTATACTGCATAATGTAGTAAGAATATATTTATTGTTATATTATATTAACATATATTAACATAATCATTAATTTAAAATTAGATCGATGGTTCAACTATCTTTCGAGGCTCCAAACAACGTTTAATAACATGTCGGATGTATCTTGATTAATTATGAACGGAATCATACACGAATGTTTGGTGCACGCATTCACTACAATAACCATAGCCTGATCGAAACCAACTTAAGACACGAAGGAACTAAGGCCGTAGGAAAACATGTACGAAGAAGAAGATTGTAAAAGTCATTGGCGAGAGGGGGGGAAAGAAATCTGGAGGATTTTTCTTTCTATCTCTCTTTCCCGGGGACACGTGTATCCATTCAATGCTTTCCATTATCTCGACCTATTTTTACAGTGACTCCTTCCTTTCAGAGCGCTGGATCCTTTCGTTTCGTACACGGTTAGATCCATAGACGACACTAAGCCGATCCACGATCCCCGAAACAGGATTTTTCTTCTTCTTTTCTTTTCTTCTTTTTTTTTTTTTCCCCTTCTTCTTCCTTCCTCCTCTTCGTCTTCTTTCGCCCTCTCTCCTTTTCTACGAGGCCTTGGCAAGATCTCGGGAATTTCACGCGAGTCACGTTTCGAGCGGTGGATCACGCCTCGGGGGCCTCTGACGCGAGATTTTTCAAAGACTCCGCCCGTGAACCGTCCCTCTCGGCCATTCGAGGCTGTCCAAATTCAATTACCCAAACAACGCTCGCCTCGTCTGGCGATTCTGGTGACGAGGAAATGGTAACAGACATACGCTCGCGTCCACAACTCGCCGGACACTTGTTCGTCTTGAAGAAAATGAGTATCTGTTTGATTTCGTTGTTCAATTTTTCATTTATAACACAGCAGTCCAACAAGAATTATCCTCGTTCAAATAAGGAAACTTTATCAAGGAAAGTTATTCAGCGCAAAGAGACAAAGATTTTTCAGACTTCTGAGACTTCCTTGAATAGAATTGTACACTTTTTTGACGCATTAATTTATGTAGTTCAACATTCTCTAAAAAGAAAAAGTACCAACTTGTGTATGTTGAGAAATTATTAGTTGATTGTACATTGTACCAACTATAGAACATGGGTGGCACTTGGTGAAAATTTCAAAAATTTCAAAATGAAACAACAGTATGCGCTATCGCGTGTCAAAAGATCAACCCTTCATGACCCAAATATGTTTTCTCTAAATAAGAAGAAACTTACATATCTTGAAACCTCCAATAAACAAAGTAACAATGAATCTAAATTCACCGAAATTTTATTCTAAAAGAAAAAATATTTACTCTACGAAGTAAAACAATTACACAAGATGCTATTGCCACTGAAAATATTCTACGTTAAAGTATCATTGTGTGACTTCAAAGTCACGCGGTGTTGTAGAGGTTTGATACGACAAAATTTTCGTATGAATTATTCAAAGGGTGTGGAAAACGACGACAATGTTATAATTATAGTATACTCCTGGCAATCGCGAATGGGCAGATCATTCCCAGTGTAAATCGTAGTTACATCTTGATTACGTGAACGAGAGTGTGTAACGCGTCTTTCTCTAAATATTTTGTCGGTAATGACGATCGAGCCTGTGAATTTCGCGTGGGAGCGTGCAAGTTTCTCATAGCGATCACCACTAACCTTGTATTGTAAAATCGTTGTTATCGTTAGCGTGGATAGAACGGATCAAACAGAGCTGTAGAAACATTCTTCAGAACTATCTGTCTCAGGCCGTGTCATTGAAACACTTTGACAACTCCGATATGAATGGAACATGCCTCGAATAACTAAACAGAACTGCCACTTCCCAGAAACAGTTCCACGTGTGTATATATATACTATATAGTGTCGAACTGCTAATGTGACAATAATCGTGAGAAACTGCGATAGAATTTCCTCGTTCGAATTTTTCTAAAGTCAAAACAATTGGACTGTCATCGATATTCGCTGAAATGTTATGTTTTTATGAAGCTTACAACGTACCACCGAAATTCATCTCGAAATGGGACATTTATATAAACTAATTAACAAATATTTCTCATTTTCTTTCTTTTTTTTTTTTTTTAAGGAAGCAATTAGCTAAATTTTACAATGATACAACAAGCTTCAATAATGTCTACATCAATGCAAATTCATCAATGTCTGTTAACTGTTATGCAGACACACAATATCATACAATAGTATAAATATAAATTACTTTTAACTAAATATCCTCGAATTTTACCGAAAACGTACGAAACGTAAGAATCGAGCGACCCTGATTCAATAGGTGAGTGCGGGGAGGGAGGGGGGAAGCGGTAGAACGGTCGTAAGATGACATCTTGCGCAATTTTGTTCTTTTCTTTCCCTCTCTCCTGCTTCCCTCTGTCAACTGTACGTCTTCCCCAACTGGTCCCTCCTCATTCAAACGGCGCGACAGATTCAAAGGGTTCACAGGAGGGATATTCGATTTCCTCCTCCCTCGACATCTCGACCTTCCCCCCCGTTCCCCACCCCATCCGCCGTCGTTCCACCCTTTCTACACCGAACCTACCTGCCCCACTGTTTTCGCTTCTCGGGTTACTAAAGACGCGGAAATCCAGAAATCGCGAAGCTTGCCCACGGCAGATCTTTTTCTTTCGTAACCCTGCTTCTCCGAGGTGATTCAATGGGCCTCTTCCTCTCTCTCTCTCTCTCGCCCTCCTCTCGGTCCGCTCCCACTCTCCACCCCTTTTTCGTTCCTTCTTCGGTCCCGTTCTCCTGCTTCTTGCGCGCGTGTTCTCTCCTTTCTTCCATCGCGACTATCCGGGGTTCTTAACCCCTTTTTTTTTCCGTCAGCTGCCACGTAACAGCTGTATACGTCGCGCAGGCTCGAGGCGCGCGAGCGCGCGCGTGTGCGTGAGCGCGATGCGTGAACTGTTGCGCATTCGTTCTGGCCGAGTTTCGATATTATCCGCAGCGGTCCTTATCGCGCTGGGCGATCGCCGGCCAACCGATTTCCCGCGTAGCCCGCCATTGTGCGCTAGCTTTGTACACGGGACTTTTTCGAGTTTGTTTCTCCCGGCGAGGTGGCTCGTGAGACGTTACGAAACGGGAATGAAGGGGAGGCGTATTTCGGCTGTGCCGCGTTATTGTTCGCCCGGAACGGCATTGGAAGAGAGACGGACAACGTGGAAAGGGTGATCGGTTAAATCGCGACGCTCGAGCGTCGTTGTTCTTCGAGAGCGACTTCGAGGGTTGGCGACAAATTCGGGTTTGCTCGTTTAGGTTGGAGGTTCTCCATAGAATTTCGTTCCTTTTTTCTTTTTTTGTTCGTTCTGGTTAATAAGAGAATCGACACTGGGGCAGTTAAAACTGCAGTGGAGTTACAGTAAAAGGTAGTTGGAAATTGTACGATTGAAATTTTCAATTTCGCGCCAATAGCTTTTAGAAAAACATTTCATTTTATCGTCAGCTTAGACGCGTTTAAATCCAACTACAATTTACTTTTCTGTAACTGAACAAATGACAAAACATCGGATGGTTAATAAACGTTGCTGGATAGCATAATCGATATATGATACAACCTAACAAATTACTGTTCTTTTCCATCAACTGAAAAATCAACAAATCTGGAGATGACGATTTTGTCAATTAATAAAACAGTTGTACAGGCTTTGACAATTACAAAATTTCATAAAACAATATACCTGCTACAAATAAATTATTATCAAATATTACTATCCTTTTCAAGATCCTCCTTAATCTGACTTGGAATTCAAATATCAGCAAATCAATCGAATAATCAAACGATTTACAAAATTGTAATCGCAAAATTCTCTAAAGTACCATCTCAAACATCCCACAAAAATTGTCATTTGTCGTAATTTAATAGCCAAAGACTGTTTCTCTCTCTCTCTCTCTCTCTGTTTCACGGAGTGAGATCTCGCTCAAAGTTCGTTCATCCCGATGCGTGTGTGTTCCTTCCAGATTGACGGAACCCTCGCGCGTTACCTGCTGCTTGCTCACCAGCTGTGTTTTCTCAAGGGATTCCGAATTTTCGGACTTGACCAGCTCCACACCTCGCGCGTTTCCCCGAGTATACCGAGTGGCCCGTTTTTCTTTTTTAGCCGTTCGAGCCGGTTCTCGGGGTCCTGCCTAAAGGCGAGGCAGTGGCTTTTGATCGGGTTTGACGCTAGATCGTGATACTGTCTGCGCACGGAGATGCTGATCCTGCGGCGGAATATCCTGGAGCACGCGGTGTCGGTTTCGTTCGTGGCGATCGCGTTCCAACGGAACGAAAGATCCAGCCGGGGATCCATTAACCTCCCCTTCCCTCTTTTTTCCCCCTGGACACGTTGCGCGTTTCGTTGTTTTCACTCCTCGAGATTATTTTCGAAACGGCTATCGCCGGGGCCATCCGACGGGGCTGCAGATCCACGAGTCTGATTTCGAGAGGTCGCCAAGTTCGGAGAGTTATATTAGAAATTTTCAATAGTTTTTAATGTTTTCGACACTCCACAAAGATTTCCGATCTATCTTATCATTTGCTCGTTTAACTAACCATCGACTAGGACTGTCGATGATTGAGTAAAATTTGTGAAATTTCCGTCAGGGACATGGAAGTAAATAAAATAGAAAAATTTGATTTCAATCTACAAAAACGCACTGTTTTACATCTTTAATTTCCAGTCTTTGTAAGAAAAATTAAAAATTTGAAAAAGTCGCACTTTGACCACTTTGATAGTTATTACGAGTTTAAGATACAATGTCGAACGTTAAACTATATTTTGTAAAAATTATAATTACTCGTTGCAATTATTTGTTATAGTTTAGAAAAATTTAACTATTTTTTACCAATAAACCCTACAAATTTTTACTCCAAAATGTCAATACATTCACTGTACATAGATACAATCAATTCAATTCATATCATGTATACATACAAATTATTTTTATACGTGACAGGCATTGTATAAAAATTATTCGTTAGCATCTGACATTACAGAACAATATAGAATAAATAAGCTACAGATATTTATGCACTTTACGAGAAACAAAGAAATTTTGAAACGTAAAGAATGAACAGAACAAAAAGATTATAAAATATCCAAAACATTTATTACACTTTATGGTGAGAATTTAATTTGAAGATTTCATCATTTGGGCACAATGAACATAACATGCAGGATACAAAAGTACTCTATATCAAAGAAAACATATCAATTGCTCACAAAGAGAAATTAAAAATTGAATGTTGATCTTTAGAAAGATTCGTAAGAAAGCTAATGCGTTAAAAGGAGAAGGAAAACAGGAAAAGTTGAACGTCCCGTGGCTTTTTCCCATGACTCAGGTCAGGTAGAAACGGAGGTATGTATTAGAGAATCCTGGGGTTCCTGGCTCAAATCCAGGATCTTGTCTTTCTATTTGAATAAGATTCACCCTGTTTATCATTTTCTACGATTTCGACCCCTTCGTCTCACCCTTTCGTGCGCGGCTGCGAGACCGGGTACGCGCGCGCATAATACGTAAAAATCCTTTCCCAAGGGGTGAAATGAACTCCCCGCATCGTTTCTTTTTTCACCCTTTTGCTCGTCAGTTTCTAACGTCAAATTAGAATTTTGTACGGACCGGCTGGATAAAAATTCGATTTTCACCTGGTCCCTCGACCCTACACCCCTTTCCTACCCCTCGGACGTCCCTCAACCAGGCAAGCACAGCTCGCTAATACCGCTAACGTGCAAGTAATAGGTCTCTCCTTTTACCGATTTGTTAATAATACTTTCAAAATTGCAACTACAAATGTTACTTTAGTTTAAACGTACAGTTTTGCCGATTTTCAAACATGCGGATAAATGTGCCAATAATTTCAAAACTGTTTGTTTTATTTTGTCTTACTTAAAATTACTTGTTTCATGCTTTTATTTTAACAAATAACACTTGGCTTTACTTTAACGTTTTAATTATAATTTTGAAACGTACGGACAATAATAGGATTTTTGAAATTGTAATTGCAATTGCTTTCATTTTATTTTAAGCTTTTGCACTAAGATTCCACTAAGAGTAGAAATTTCAAACTTCCGCTAAGAAGACTCGAAGGATTAAAGCGATTAAAATAAATATAAATAATCATTGGAGTTATTGAAATAAAGAAAAATAAAATGAAACAAAATAATCCCAGCAATATTTGAAATCAATGTTAACCACACCTAACAACGTGTTCCTTACAGCTACTAATAATTTTTGAAAGCGATTACTTAAAAAAAGAATCGTTTCCCTCTCGCACAGTGATCCGACGAGATTCTCTCTCGAGATTCATCAATTTTATCAAACCCGACGAAAAACGAAAAACGAAGGAAAAAAAGAAAAGGAACCAAGAACGTAGAAACCATGAATTCGATTCGAGAGGGGAGGCTTTCAACGGTACAGATTCACGGCCGGAGAAAGGAGAAGGGCCGAATTTCTCCGCAAGATCGAACGAAAGCTAGACGCGTGGAATGACAAATGGATTTCTGGACTCGATCATAGCCCGCTAAAAATCTAACGGAACCACGTAGGAGATTTTGATGGATGAAGAGGCGCGATCATGTGTGGAAAATTCGCGCCGCGAATCGTCGATCGATCGAACTTTTCATGGATAGAAAAAGAAAAAAAAAAGAAAAAAAAGAAAGAAACGATCGGTGAATCGACGAACTGCGAATCAAACTCAACCCCTTTTTTTCTTCTCTCTTTCTCGTCTCTTCGTCCTTGTCCTCCGTCGTGGCCGAGCCTGTCCTCTCCGCCGGACTATTTATTTTCGGCGTGTCAAAACGAGTGACTGATGACGACACGATGCTAATTCCACCATGTGGGAACCGATCGTTACCAGATCTCGCCGCCGCGGAATAATAAAAAGTTTCGACTCGTACGATTTCGATCGTGAGATACGAAATCGAGGGGGGAAAAAGGAAGAAGCGATCTGCACGGGTTACGTTTCGCGGAATATTACCGGACTTTGCTGGTCTCGTCTTAAATAACTGAAGAGAGAGAACGTCGCCAAAATACTCCACGAGAAGAAAAATCGATCAGTGAAAAACTTGATGTTTGATTGAAAAATAGTCGTTATTTAAACAAATGGGTAAACTCTTGCCAGCGACATTTTTATTAAATTCATTTGTCATTAAACCACTTTCGGCACGTTGCGAACTTCTTTTTACGAAGCTTCTTGCTACGCGACATTTATTAGTGTCTCAGTTTTTCACTGGCAATGTTTGAACATTAAGTTTCGGTGCACTCTGTATAGACCAAGTTCCGCTGTGATCGAACAATTAGTGACAAAGTGCCAAACAGAAACAGAAATAATTACGAGTTGTTCCGAAGGCGTCCGCGAGTAGAAGAAAGAAACGGGGGAAGAGAAAACAAGAAGAAAGAAAGAGAAGGGGGAGTGAGGAATCGCACGCGAGGGCTCGCCCGGCGAAAAATCGTAAAACGCAATTTGTTGAGATAAACAGATTGGTCCATAAACTCACGAATTCTGACGAATTGGCTGACAAGGGTCTCCATTAGTCGGTGTTCGATGGAAACCAGCGGGATGAGCGTGACCAAACCCGTCGAAGCATTCATCAGATGGTGGCGGCTGTCTGAAACGGAGAGGAAACGGTCAATTTCTCGGGCGAGCGGTAAAGTGCATGTTATTTCTCGCAAAGTGACGTCTATTCGAGAGAGAGAGCGAGAGAGAGGGGGGAGAGAAATAAAAAGGAAGAAGGGAAACGAGTATCGGCCGGTTTTCGCGTGTTGTTTACCGGACGGAAGAAAAAGGCGAGCGCGGCGCGAGAAGAAACCTGAAAATCAAATATTGATTCTCGGTTATGCGCGTGTGGAGCGTCACGCGATGCCTGGCCGCCTTTATTAAGTGATTACTCTCATTAGCTTGCACGCGATGCGCTTTGTGGCGGTCGTTACAAGCCGATGAGACACAAAATGGCGTTCAACCGTCCACTCCTCCTTTCGGCCACCAACGACTCCTCTCGAAACGTTTCACACCGTGGTCTAGAATTTTTTACACTTTTCATATTTCGCAAATTTTCGTACCGAATTTGCTACTTCACAAGCCTCGCTGAGCCAGCGCAACGCAACGTGAAATACTTGATGCAATTAAGTAAAATATTTGTGTCTCTGTTGTTAGGTTCCTAATATGACATAAAATGTTATTACAGTATCCAAGAAGTAATTTTAAGGCAGACGTCACGAAAACCTTCACATGTCGCTATTTAGCATTATTATTATAAAATAATACGTTATCATAAAATATACAATCTAAAAAATAAATGAAATATACAAATATATTATTATAAAATATACAATCACGATCGCGAATTTACATATTTGTCATATAAGTAGGAAAAACGAATCTGCCCTCATTTTAAGTGTCGTTGACATTACACTATATCTGCTGCGTAAGAAACAAGTACTAATTTTGAAATATTTCTCCTTTTTTCTCTAAATATAGTACAAAGACCAAGGATTAGATTTAAATTTAATATAAATCTGAAGCAATGTATGTGACGGTTACTTGGTCACTATAAAAATAAAAAATGGAAATAACAATCTTTGTGAAGATAAAGATAACTTTGCTTTGTAAATAGCAAGTGGACCTCAGATACGAAGAAGACTGTACGTGTGCATGTAAATAAGTGCAACATCCACGACAATGAAATGTATTGCAGCTTCTGAGCCGCGTATACAATTAAAAATTACACTGTGAAAAACACCGATATCAATTAGTTACACGTGAAAAAGAGATGCCTAGCTTTTTAAACGAAATTTGATATCGCGTCAAGGAACTGACTGTTCAATGACGTTCAACGAACGAATCGTTGCTGACAGTGAGAAACAAGGTTCGACGAAGCCAAGAGTTTTGCTTGATATACGATCCCCGTTACATTCTCATGAAAAGCAATTTCCTACCCTTTACGACCTATGCAAAATTGATCTTCCAAATGGAAGAACAGACGCTGCATCCCTTGTCACCCTAGCTGCGATCCGAGGAGACCTATGGTCGTCATTAATATTCGAACTGGGAGCTCGTGTTCCATCTATCCGAGGGAAAATGCTACTTGCTTTGCGTCTGAGAAAAGTAAGAATTTAATAAGAGAATCTGTTTTGAACATTTTAGTATCCTAAATTGTGTGGAAAATCTAACGAAACGAGTATTTCAAGTTTCACGTAGTTCTAACGTAGAGACTTTAGTTCGTCTTACTTGTCCTAAATGTGATTTGTATGACCGAAACAGATTTTCTGTATTCCTCGAACAGATAACGTTTACCCTCCATCAATCAGAAATGGAAGTTGGAAATTTTCTAGGGATTTAGTATTTATTAATACGTATTCTGTTAAACAAACGTCTAAGAGAAAAGCATAGAATTGACAATGAACAATCTAAGATATTTATTGAAATGGACAACGTGGCCATTGTAGCAGTGAACAATGTAATTAATGATATAATTAACAATCATCTAAATAATTCAAATAAAAGCATTAATATTTTTAATTAATTTATATAATTAAATGTTTTACTTATAACTGTATCTCGAGAACTAAAAAATAACTTTTTTTCAATTAATTTATGTACAAGTTTGATAAATTTATAAATATTTTATATGCAAATACAATCCTACACACAATCCTACAAAAAACGCACCATCCTACAAAAAACACACCTATCTACCTACCTACCTACTTACTTAGGTGAATTTGGTACCGATTAATAGCTGAGTAAGATGAGTCGTAAGAAATTTTCAAGTTGACCTGACAATTAATTTCTG
>KQ435711.1:2707680-2720191 GCA_001276565.1 Melipona quadrifasciata
CAATTAACCCTTCACATTATATATTCATTACAATAATATATCACAAAAATACCAAATGATTTATTTATAACAACCATTAGTGTTCAGATTGTCAAACTTCCTCCTCTTATATTTATAAAGTAAACTGCGGTTTTTTACACGTTTAAAGAATGCGTAATATTACACGTAATGTTGCAACTAAAATTTTGAAACACCATATTCCAAAAATACATAATATACAAAGCACATAATACATAAAATACAAAGCCACATAAAATAAGTACAGTTACAATATTCAGCACACGAAACAAACTTCTGTTCCAATTCCGTTCCATTGTTTCCACTGTGCTCTTGAAAAATTACAATTTACACAAGTGCAAGAGGTTTTGTTTATCTGGACTGGCGAGAAAGGAAAAGAAGAAACTCCTGACGAAGGAATTGAAAGGCTTTCCTCTCGCTATCAATAAAAGATGGAAACATGTTTGAAAGAAATTCACTTGGCAATCTACTCTCCTCGTCCAAAGAAACGCATCTCGTTCGAGCCGATCGCGAAGCGCCGACGCCTCTCCCATCCAATTCCTCGATCCTTTCTCAAAGAATCTCCAAAGAGCGCTGCATTACGATGAATTAGTGCGTCCGACGAACGCCTATAAATAATCCTATCAACCGCGTGCGCGTCTTTGATCTTTGCCGAAGGTCTGAGCTAGTAGAATTACGTAAGGACTATCGCGCGCAACTCGCGTGCACCACGAAGCCTACCGACGACCGAGAGAGAGTCGAGAAAAGCAACGGAAGAAAACGAGAAAGGGAGAAAAAGAAGAGGGAGGAAAACAGAGCGTGTGTATCGACAGGAGGGAGAGTTCATCGATCGACCCGCGGGCTGATTAGCCCCGAGGAAGCTCGCGCGCGCGGCTCACGGTCGGCTTTTTGCGCGGCGATTTTCACCGTTGCTTATTTTGCCTGTCCCTGTGCGCGCCTTTCTCTGTCCCTCGCGCGGCCAGAAGCCCCCCGATGTAACCCGTCCGCGTGTGCGCCTGTGTTTCACGATCGAAACGACGCACGCTCTTGTCCATTTGCTCGTCATGGTTTGAATTCTTACCGACCGTCCGACCGGACGACGAACCAGCCATTTGGAATTCGATCAGAAATACTTAAGGTGGCGTCTGCTCTCCTCGCTGCTCCTCTCTTTCCGTCTGTTATTCTGTAAAGTTCTCTTCGTCTTTCTCGCTGGTCGTAAGTCACCAATCAACCCCCACCAAGGTCTTCTGACCGGCGTCGCTCGACGTCGGTGGACGGTTTGGACAGTTTTGGCTAGAGATGGGATCGAGTACCTCACAAGCAGATTCGTAACCCTTTGAAAGTAACAGTGGCTATCACTTCCAATGGTGATTTCACGCGGGATAGTTCCGAATGTTTCATCCGGTGTTTGTGAATTACGCAAGACACGAGCGTCGACAATGTCTCGCGAGCAGCTCCCGAGATTTCGAGACCGAATTTTCTATAAACGTTAACGTCTCGACTGGACGTTAGCGTGCTTTCTCCATTGCTACGATTAATCGATGACATTCATCTCCTACGGATGAACGAAATTCTGGTTGCAGAGGGTTAATTGTAGCTTTCAATCTTCAACTGAAAATCTGACGGCTAACGAATCGTATTGAAGCATAACTTCGCTTATACGAGATTGTTGTAGGACAAATAATAGTTTGTATAGTCTTCTCTTCTCTCTGTTAATGATTTTTCGTTGATATAACAGAAAATTGATTAAAATTTAGTTCGAACAAACGAAGTTTATAAACTACATGTGTAACTTTTTTTCAACTTTTTATAAAGAAATTGAAACACACGCTTGTCATTTTATTTCAAATGATCTCCGATCATTTTTACCGTGACAAAGATTTTCCTCGCAAACGCAACGTTTGAAAATCGCGTGCAGAAGAAATGGAACATGCTTCTCCATTGTATCAGGGCTCTTGCTATTGCTCAAAACTATTGGTATCCAATCTCGAGTACTCGATTGAGATTCGACCGCTCGACTGTATCCAAGTACTCAAATACTCATTCTAATTTAGATCCGAACATCCGGATAACCTCTGTCCTCTTTGTATACAAAGAATTTCCCGTTGGTTCGTCCAACATGAAGAATTTGTTGTACACTGTTTGAGTCTAGCTTGGAGAGAGCAAACTTGCCGCGAACATTGTACAGGAGTGAACTTTTAAATTGGTATTACGTACATTATTGATGTTGAAATCGTGTGTATAACACGATACATACAACGTTATCATGTATTATCGATATTAAAATTAACACATGTGCGTACAAATAACACTTTTTTATTGAACATTCCCTCTGTATTCAACACTCGTCTATTAATAAAATTACTGATTAATCAAAGTTTCTATACTCGTTCTAGACTTCGAAACCAGCCTTGTACAAAATAAACGCGTCGCAGATATGCTCGCCGAAAAAACTTCACTTTCGAAACGAAGCTCGTTCGTCGAATTTAACTGGAGTATACACGCATAAGTGTCATATATCGGGCTTGATCCCATCCCTAGTTTTAGCCAGCGTTGTACAGGCGGCGCTCACAAGCCAGCGACTCCAAAGGCTTCCGAAAGAATTTAAATGAAGCCAGCCTGGCATATCGAACTGGCTAAAATTAATTGATTTATGGACGCGGCGCGGTTCGACTTCTGCCGATGCCTAAGTCCGTCTCGCGACGACGCTCCGATGGTTCCGGATGGACGGCCAATTACCTGGCCGAGCAGCGGACACGCGCAAGAAAAATCGGATGGTTATACGTGGATGGAGGACGTGGTGTCCTTTCGCGTGGATACGATCCAGATCCCCGGGAACATTCCTCTTCTTACCGACACCGCTTAGTCAACGATCATGAGCGACGATATTTGAAAAAACGACTTCACCCTTTGCCGCCGAGGTTTCAGACCGCGGTCTGCGAGACTCTTGAACCACCAAATGGTTCGAACGAACATATTCACGTGTTTGTATTCTTCGATGATTTTTTTTAACAGACGCAACAAACTACGCTACTTTTAGAATATAAGGTCGTCATTTTCCCTCTCTTGCTTTCTTTTTGAGAAATCATTATTCACCGGTGATGGCGGTTATGGTAGACAGGTATTTCATGTTGGAAGGAAAACACGTGTTTTAATGAGAATCGATTCCGTGGCCGGAACGGATACTTTCGGTGAACCTTGCCGAATACTGATTGTTTTTTCCGTCAAAAAGAGCCCGTGAACTTTCGATGAAAGGTGGAAGCTCATCAATAAGTTATGCACGCGTGCACATTGCCCTTTGAAGTGCCGCGGCTCCCGGGCTTTTAACCTCGCTCAATACAATTCGACGAGTTGAACGATCGACGAGGAAACCACGATTCGAACGTCGAGAAATTTCCGACTGGTTAGCCACCCCCTCGAATCGTTTTAGTGGCGATACGTGAGCTTGTTTTCTAATGATCAGACACAGGATCAGTGAATAACCGTGTATTTGAAAAGCGGAAACAGCGTCCCAGAAACGTGAATGTAATAGGAAATTTGTCTGATCGACTATTTAACCCTTAACTCTCGGAGCCTTGAATCCGTATTAAAGTAGAAATTTATATTATACGTATGTTGAATAAATATATGGTTGTAGAGATGATCGGAGATGCTTAAGATAATTAGCGTATTTCAAAGTTTATGCACAATAATAGGTATATCAGAAGGATTATCTGTACAAAAGATTGTACAGGTAATCTGAGAACAATTCTTTGCAAAGAATAAAAAAATTTTTCAAAAAAGAAAAAAAAATGGTAAACATTCAAACATTTGCAAAAATACTGGAAATATTTTTTTTATCACCACAGTTTTGAAGATTGAAGTCCCTCCTTAACAACGATCTTTTTTAAAACTTAGGGACGATTCTTTTTTTGCTATTTTTTAAACTTTCAATAATAGAGATTGCAACGAAAATTCGACAAATATTAAGATGTTTTAAATTTCTGTAATTTGACGCTACATTTGAAGTTTAATAAAATAGTAAAAATCAAAATCGTACAGCAAGTTTTAAAAAATTCTTCTATAACAGAAAAATATATATATTTTGATAATAAAATTGTAACTATATACCTATTACAACATTTATTATTGAGAAAGGATATTCAAAATCGCCGAAATTTCGAAATTTAAATGCTAGTGTCATCTGATAGGTCAGAGTTCGTAATTGAAAAATTTGCTAAAGTCTGTAAACCATCAGCTGCTACGAATGATGTGTATTATCTGTTGGTAAAATAGAATTTAAAGAAAGTGGAAGTACAGAAGATTCACGGACAAAGTACAAACACATTTTCCTATTGCACTGATCATCGATTGTATCAAACTTTTGACTTTAACCATCATCTGGCACCTCTATATTCATTCGCAAACGAGGATGACACATCTCGACACACCATGACAAGTATTTCAATTTCGCGCTCTTTCATTATCTACGAATGGTAAGCTACATGCTTTCTGTTCTACCGGCATTAACTAACTAGGGTCACAGATGAGGTATATGACTAGACTAGAGCACTTCTATGATATTTTTATATACTTATTTATAACAATTGAACCAGTAATCTAATTTTTTTATATTTCAACATAAAAGAAATCATAATTTACACAATTATATTTTTCATATTTCCAAATATTATTCGACAATTTCTTAGCGTTTGTAATAATTAAACAAGTTTAGTTCCTCTCCCGTAATTAAACTTATTTGTCTTTGAAACTACATGGACATCGTTTTAATATTAACTTACGTGCATCTAGTTTTAGTTAATTATAATGTAGTTGATCTCTATGAACATTCTACGTTATATAGAATGATACGCTCATCGCTATAATATATGTAAGGTATTATAAACTGTTTTGCACAATAGTGTAACAAATCGACAAGATAACAAACTCGTACATACTTGTCACTCTACGCGAGACAATCTTGTCCGACAGTAATTGATATCGTTTTCCAGAAAAATTCTGGTAACCCGCCTCGAATTTGTTATTTTATTATTATACATTACTTTAGCATATTCCACGAACGTTAAGCAGTTACTAAGAATTTTGGGAGAGAAACGGATGTTTCAACGGAAGAAAATAAATTTAGCCCGAATCAATTAAACATTCAGCGATACTTATCGTTAAATACGACAGAATAAACTCACATGTTCTAATTCAATTGCCAATCAGAAATCGCTAACACAGATTATTGATTTTCATTAATCAAATAAACTAACGTAACTATCTAAAAATCTGAGAATGTTTTCTACAAATTAAAAATAAAACAATAAAATAAAATTAGAGAAATAGAATTCAGAGATTTGCTACAGTCGTTAAATCTTAACAAGCATTCTATTCTGATTATTTCATACAGGATTTTCTATGTTTAATGCATTCTAGTACAATCTGCTTTTGTTTATGTGAAATAAATTTAACGAGATATATTTAATTACCATTAGACGGGATCCAGGCATCGTTGATCCATCCAATTGGAAGTTGATAAATCTAACAAACCTATTTGTTGGATTAGTAGTTTAAAAAACTTGACACAAAAATTCCACTAAAACACTTTTCCCGACTTTGGATAAAAAAAGAAAACAAACGAATAGCCAGGAGGGCTTAGTTACCCCTTGATCTGTTCATCTACGTGCTGTAATTAAAAATAAAAAATTAAAAGACTTCCTCTAATCTTTCCCGTCTATTAAATGAGATGATTCATTAATTTTATTTTTTATACTTTGTACTGTTATTAAATTTTTTCTTTACGTAGGCATCTCGTCTATGACGTAGGATAATGAAGTTTGGGATAAGAGGAAGGGATCGCCATCTGTTGTAGGGTAAAAAAAAGAATCTCCTAAACTTTTAGATAATTGCCATAAGGTCATATTTAATCTAACAGACACAATAGATGAGAGGCAGAATACTTATTCGTGTTTCACATTTCGAAAATCATCTGATTTCTTATTATCTTTCTATCGCATGCGACATTATCGACTTGGTATCACAATGGAATCACAGGCGAGATCACAGACGAGGTATATAATAAATTTTTCACATCTTTGATGTAAATTTGTGGTAATAAAGTGTCCATTTTATCGAGAAAGATCAAAGATTTCGTAATTTCACGAATATCCTGTATTTCTAGTCCCCACAGTTTGCACAGTGCTCCTTATTCAACACAAAATCAATAACAACGCCGGTAACATAAAAACAACGTAGACTATTTATAAGAGTAAATTTTCCAGAGCCTACGTAATTCTTTCAAATGTGTCCTCAAGGAATTTCAAACGGAAATCTTACTATCCATCCGAAGGTAAACCATCCTCTTACCATCCAACAGTATCCTACGCTATATTCATGTAATTCATGCAACGTCTACCTAGATGCATATACAGAGCAAAGGAAACACAAGTTTATACACTGATTAACAAAATGCATTAGCAAGCAGTTGGCAAACATTTCGTGCCAACTAGCCACGAAGAGGAGCAATCCGTCTATCAGGAAAGTTGTCGGGCAGATAACTTTGTCGAAGGACCGGAACTCGCCGTAGCAACTCGGTAATTGTAGTTAACGCAATTCCCGCGCTAGTTCGGACGTCTTAGGCGTAACTTCGTCAACCGTGAGGCATGAGAGTGGTAATCCTATAGCGAACAAGACAAATCCGCGACAAGAGATGAGCAACCGGCCTATTCGCCACCTACGAGCCACCTGAAGAATTCGCTCAACAAGTTCGCGCTGAGCAAAGGAACAAAAGCGCGCCGTAGTCAGTTACTCAACGTTTATCGCAGATAATACAATTTTTCAATTGCCACAACGAGCAATTTTTATGAGCGAAATCAGGATGCTGTGAGACACAAAAATCATAGTAAAGAAGAAACACTAATCGAATTTAGTAGCAGCAGAGGATAACTAATTACAAGAAACTGGCGAAACTAATTTGTAACTTGTCGCGAGTATAATTTATAAAATTAATTAATTCATACATACGGGCAAGAACAATGACTGATCTTTGTTAAAACGCTTCTACATAGTATTTTTCACCGAAGAAGTAAATTTTATGTCAGCTTCAAATTTACATTGTATTTCCTCTCCGTTGTACTATTGACAATTTTGCTCTTCACTTCGGAACGGATTAACGCAGAAATACACATATTATATTATTTCAGTGTATGCCACAACGAAGAAGGTTCAAGAACTAATTACGTTTGCCCTAGCATACGGCTTATTGTACGTGTAATACTTGATGCAGGATAAGCCACGTATAATAGAACATGTATATATCCGGCTAAGAAGAATATGATCGTCACAGTAGCAATAATCCTTTCATGGCCAAACACATCCAAATACATGGTCATAGACAACTCCTTAAAAGAAAAGTATGTCAATCGACGAAATCATATTTAACAGACGTTTTAACTTTCGTATGCGACTCACCCTGTACATTAGCGCTTGACAGATTTTTTTCCGGTTTCGCAAGAAGATGCGGTACTCGTGTCCCGAGACTTTTCATCGCGGTGTGTACACACGGCACGCTCGAGGGGTGTTGCGCTAGAAGCAGAAGACGAAAAAAACCACTGCGGGCTAGAGGATAGGTGAGGTTGGCTAAAACGAAAGACTTTCATGAATGGACATTCATTGAAAGAAAAGAAGCCTCTTCAGCCGCGTTGCGTACTTTGAGGCAGAGCGGTGTGCCTCTCGCGGACGAGTCTAAGGCTCTGAAAAGGGAAGTGGGGGAAAGGCCTTGAGCGAGACGTAGCAGGGATGCTGGCTTTCTCTCGGAATCGATTGCGCCTACCCGCTCGAGACCGCTCGGGCTAATTCGGCCGGCATCGGCGATTCAAAAATGTTCGATTTGGCGAATCGCGCGATAAACACTTAACCCTTCTCTCGTTTTTCACCAGGGAGGTGTAATTGACGCGGGGAGAGAAATTTTATATAAAATAACGGAGGTCTCGTTCTCGACTTTTCTTTCTTTCTTTCTTTCTTTCTTTCTTTCTTTCGCAATTTTATAAGAAAGTGTCGATTATACCTGTGAAAGCATTCGAAAGATCTGCGCGTACGTAGCGTGTGCAATCAGTGCAATTTGTGCAAAGCAAATACCCTTTTATCGTCAAAACCTCCAGCTATGGAACAGTTTAATTATTATCGGACAATCGTTACAATGTTACATTCCATTTGAAGTTTTCACAACAAAGGTACATGCAGTGATAATCTTCCATGGTATTACAGTATTACATAACGTTGCAGTATTTATACTACTTATGGTACAAAACATACAATTTTCCACACTTACACATTTTTCCAATGTAAAATTCATTTGCATCGATTAACTTTTGAATCCTCCGCGTGAAATATTTCGAAATTTCACCAACTATGTTATAACGAGATCAATCCGAAAATAGAAATGGAAATTGTGAGATATTTTGCGCAAAATTACGAATTTTTACACGAGTGCACGTGATATAATTAACACGATTAAATATTCATTTCTCCCACTAAATATTACAACAAGTACCATCCCCTTTCCATTAAATGCTTGATATACTTTTATGCTCTCCACTTTTCCATAAATGCGTAAACATTCATTCAACGATAAGTGCCAAAGATAATCCCACGAAATATTAACATTTATTAATACAACGGGCAACTGATTATTTAAATGGAACATTGCGTTTATTTAACATGAACTACACTGTCTTGCGTCGCGTTGATTATTTTAAGATTAAAACGTAAAGTCGGAGTTATTTAATGATAATGGAATCAGCAAGTTTCGTTCTGCACATTTGGAAAGTTGATTATTTTCCCGGGCATTAAATTACGTCCGGTGAATCGTAAACTCGGGGGAGGAAAAAACTCCGATAAATTAAGTCGGTTGTTAAGCGCGGGATACAAAAGCAGTTCGTTACCACTGCTCTTTTTTAATCTCTTGCGCGAGAGGGGAGATAACATTGTTGGTTAACCTAAGAAATAACACAAATTGAGAAAGTAAATTCTTTTTTTTCTGTTTTGTTTTGTTTTTAGGGAATTTTAAACGAATTTTTGCCTTTTATGGCCACTTAACCGCGAAGATATATCTCGCCTCGCAATTTACACGCGTAGATACGGGTCCTTGATTTTAAATCGGTTCCCGAATTGTGGTATTATTATTACGACCCTACCAGATCGTTCCGATTAACAATTCAATTTCAACACTTGACTCGTCGAATTGAAAGATTAAAAAGCGACGACATCTGGGAATTATTTTTCGAAGATTGAAATTCTCTTTTTCCACAGCGGCCCGTTAAAACTTGCTGCGCTGTTACTATTTTCACCGTTTTATTGAACTTTAAACGTTTGGAGTTGGACGATCCCCTCTGATATTCACAGTTCGATAAAATGACGAGGAAAGAAAATTGTACGACAAGTTTTAAGAGCCCGTTGTGAAGACCTCAATCTTCGACACCACCTAGAATCCATAGTCGCGGAAAAAAGTTTTCCAGTGTTTGAAGACGCGACGGACGATTGAACTTTCACAATTTTCCGAAATGAAAATATCTTTATTTTCCCCGCTCGTTGCATCACGTGAAAATATTAAAAAAAAAAAAAAACAGAGGATTTGTTTTTTTTTCACGAGCAAACAATTTAAAATACCAACTATTTTTCGTCGTTAGTGATTCAGCTGTTACACTCTTGGCTACGTCTTTTAGAATTAATGTATCTGAAAACACATTGTCGTCGATGTGTTGAAACGACAATTGATCACGAGACAGTGGAACAAGGAACAACTCGTTGCTTGCATTATTCTCGGTATTCTCTGGGAATTATTGTCACGGCATTTAACATGCGCCTGTATATCACCATTGAACCATCAAGATAGAGTAAAGCTTGCCGACCATAAGTCACCGAGTTCCTTGGGGAGCTACACGCCAACTAGCTACGATAAGGGATAGCTTCAATGTCAGTTGTTTTCGTCGAGGGAGAAGAAACCGGAGAAATTTCGTTCCCCTGTCGAACACGAGACCAAGTATCAAAAGAAGAGATTCGATACGACGTCGCAAACTGACAAACTTTCCTCCTAATAAAACACGCGTGACAAAGCGTCAAGACTGTTTAAATCAAGCGTCGCATCGTCGAATTCAAATTTAAATGAACTTTTTAGTTCAATGTGTAATTGTTCATTAATTGCAGAGTAACACAACGTCACTCGAGTGCTTTCCCCTTGTCGCTGTAGTCCGTATCGCGAGTCTGATCTGTTCCATTACGTTTCCGTGTAATCGACAATGACAAGTTTCTCTTTTGTGCATGTTTATTGGAAGTTTAAAGACAGAAAAATGCACGTGACATGAAGATTTACTGCGCGGTAAATATTTTAAATGTGAAATGCGTAGCAGTTCTTTAATGATGTATATAAAAATAAAAATTTAAATTTGCATGAACATCCGCATAATGTTTTTCACTTCTCGAATCTCTGATTTATTGACCTCGTATGTTAGAAATCTTCATCGAGGAAGATTCAATGGTTAATCCTTTCAGCACGACACGCGAGTGACCACTTTAATTAATTTTTTGATAGTCATTATAATGGAAAATGAAGCTAAAAGGTGCACAAAGGCAACGATATTTTTTATACATAATACAGTATTGAGGTAATTTTTTATTTCAATTGTACTTTACAAGCACAAAAGGACAAATATTGAAACATTTGAATTTGAGATAAAGTCAAAACAGAATTTTCGAAAATACCTGTGAAAGCAACGTTGAAAAGATCGAATCACACCTTTGTAAGATTAAAACAATCCCGAACGGAACTCGATCCTTTGTAGCAAATTTTGGCAAGGATGCGTCCCTCCTCTGATTTATTTAAATCCTTCGATGACAGCGAAGGACATCAGAAAGAAACGAGAGACCGCTCTGCAGTGCCATCATTTTGTCGAGAATGACACTCGAACGAGCGTTTCAAAGAGTTCGGGGACCGAGGATTTTCCAGACGCGGCATCCTAACTTCGTGGCTTCGCCCGCTGAAACTTTCCTCCCTTTTTTTCTCGTAGTCGTGTTTTCCTCCGCGAGAGAAAAGAGAGTTCTCGTGTCGGATGCTGTTACTAGATCATAACTTGTCCGGGGAATCCCATTTTCCGAAATCCCCTTCCGACAAACTTGTTCCCGAGGTGAGGAAGTTCACCGCTTCGCCTAAATCCCGAGACAGTGGCTCGTGGTGTATGTGTGTGGCTGAACATGTTCGCCGCGCGGGATCGAAGTTAATTGGCGAAAAACGAAATAACACGAGTTTCCGATCGGTGTACGTACGGTCGACAAGTTTCGGGAGCGGTGCAGGCGCGGGCATCGTCTTGGGAACTAATTATGATAAGGAGCAATAGCGTTGTCAGGTTCCATTATCCCTCGGAAGGAACTTCGTCAAAGTCCGCGGACTTGATTATCAGGTGAGTTCGGAGTGAAAAGAAGGAAAGGGAGAAAAACAGAACGAAGGAGTTGCTGTAGAGAGCCGCTTTGACATTCGGAACAATAGAGCCAAGGTTCGGGTTTCGTCTCGTCTGTCTGGGGAGTCAAACATTTTTTTTTTGTTCAAACTGCTGAGAAATTTCTGACAGACAGCCATCGTCTGGTTGATTCTGCGATTTAGCTTGGCAATTAATAATGAAGACGACGGCGAACACGATAGAAAATAATCGACGATACATCTTTCAGCCGAGGAACATCCCCGAGTGGACAATTTTTGACGCATGTCAGAGATTTCTAATTGAACAAAGCGTTTCTTCATGGTATTGGTGTGATGTTTGTAGAAAATATTCAGATATTTTGGATTTAACATACTAATAATAATATAAACGTATAAATTCATGTTTCAGTTTCTTATTTTAATCTGTCAAATTGGTTCACAAGTGTCGGGATATTTTGGACGAATTGCGGTAAGAAATTTTAACATTCTAATAACGATTGTTTAATCAATAATTGATAAGATGGTCCAAATTAGTTGAACGTGTAGTAACGTTCGTAAATATCTCGAACGAATTGCAATAGCAGTGTTTGAAAAATATCGGACGTGTTTCTAGTGCGCGACGTGTGTGTTCTCATTATCTCGCAACCAAGCGATTTCCATTTGAATATCGCATTGAATATAGAAAAAAAGTGGAACAAATGCGCCTGACAGTTACAGAAAATCCCGCGCTCGATCCGCCGGACCTGGCGGCCTGGAGTTGGAAATCGAGAGGATCGAGGAATTAAATGAAATTATTCAGCGATGAGAGAGCGTGTGTCACTGGCCCGCTCCATCGGACCTGCCAGTCCGTCGGAATGCCGTTTATTGGCTAAGAAATTTTTGATCGCCAGCCACGCGACAGGTATTCCAGCCACGTGGTGAACATTCCCGCATCTGGATCGTAGGCGTGTCCGACGTCACGGAGGATGTGGAACACGTCTGAATTTCGCGCAGAGATTGACGTCGCGGCCGGCGTAATGAAAAAAAAAAAAAAAAAAAAAAAAAAAAAAAAAAAAAAAAAAA
>KQ435711.1:2724922-2735301 GCA_001276565.1 Melipona quadrifasciata
CTACGAAATATATATGTTGGTATTAAATACTGCAACTTTTATACAATTTATATATATACATATATGTTTTATGCTTGACCGACAATGACAGCCTAACACTAATGAAACTTTGAAATGTTTTACACAGCATAATGTAACATGAAATGTTTCTCTAAATGTTCGAATACCTTCGTGAACAATTTCATTTATAAAATGTAAAATACATTTCCAAATTTGTCTCAAACTTGATCAATCAAATCACGACGTACTCGCATCTCGCTACGTCATCAATGAAAAAACTGCACGATTTGTACCCTAGTACGATTCGTCTCGCTGAAAGGAGAAGCAACTGTTCTGACTAGGAAATTTTATTGATATGCAAACATTTAAATCGATACAAAACAAATTACAGGCGCGAATGCTCAGTACCACACAACGCCACTTCTACTCGAGGTCTACCCCACGCCCCCTCACGAGTCACGTGACCCAGATCAACCAATCGCTAATTTTCGTTGCATCAGCGTTGCACCTGAAGAGTGATAATAAAGAAGCATGCTTCTCTACGCGTGATTTCCTACATGTGATTTTCAAATGTTGTGCATGTGCAAGAATTGAAAAGAAATTGAAAAGATTCAAGTATCACTCATAAAAATTAAAATAAAAAGTTTCTCATAAAAGTTACTTGTAAAAAAATTTAAAAAGTTGTTACAACTTCATGAAAGTTAAAACAATTATTAACTTATGCAGAAGTCGAATATCATGTAAACATCTTTAAGAATTCTAAAAATCTATACGTATTCATTCCAAGATGGCAGTTTGTATAAAATGCAAGAGCTGTTAAAATATGTGGAAAAATTTTTAGTTTCGAGTAGCATTCGAAAGTAAAAGTAGCAACGAAAACAAAATGTCAAATTTGCACGAGACGTATAGATTCAATTTAATGAAGCTTCCTCTAAGCGTCCGAATACTTTCGCAAGCAAATTTGACTTCTCGCGACAACCGACCGTCTTCGAGAGGTTAACGGAATTAAACAGCGCTCGTTGTCAGACTGTTATCGGAAATGAAATGAATTTTCGTCCGCGTGCGTGTCGGCGATGCCTGAACAAAGTGGTTGGAAACGGCGATTACGCGTAGGCCTGACAGGGTCAGTCCCTTGCGAATCCAGCATCTCTTCGCGACTCGTGGCGCGACCCCGAAGAGAGCGTATCGAATCGAGGATCTTCGCAGATTTTCGGCGAGCTTCGTTCGCCCACGGATTCTCCCGGGCAGCCGGCACCGCTCAGTATACTGCGTGGCAGCCTGGACCGCAGGCGCCTCCAGTCGAGGGCACCGTAGTTCGCGGTTGCGTGCCTGTGCGGACGCACACACCACTCTGTGTGTGCTTCGAACGGGAGAGCGTGCCTGTACCCGTGCTGTCCTTTTCCTTTTTCTTTCGGACGCAGTCGGACTTTCGTGCGCGTTTCACTCGCCCGAGCGTGACAACGTACGTTTGACAATTTCCACGCGACAAGAAGAAGAAAACGTAACCTCGTAAAGTCGTGTCAACTCGAAGCTGGACGCTGGACAGCTCGATAAACAAACGGAATCGTCGAGAAACTGTTTGGAAGCTTGGCATCACCTGCGTGACCTACGCGGCCAGTAGCAGCTGATCGCCAACGCTTGGATCTTCGGGTGATCCGTCTGCCAGAAGATGGGACAACGTCGACAGCGTTGCTCTCGGACGGACGCGGTTCTACGCGGTTCTACGGTTCGTTGCTCGTTTCGCAATTGATCGCCGCTGGTTGAGAATCTGGATCGATGCTGCCGCGACGTTCGCGAGGGAGATCACGAGTGCTCGTTTCTCAATCAGGCCGACCGATGGACCTAGCGTTTCGCCAGCCGTCTGAGCATCGTCTGTGAACGCTCGCACGCTGCCGCTGCTGTTGCTGCTCACTGGCTCCGATTTGTGGTGCACCGACCAGGCGCGTTTGTGTGTGCCGTGTTACGCGGAAGATGTACGACGCAACGCGTAGACCGTCACCGTGATACCGCTGCATCTGGCGCGCGATTCTTTCGCTGTCTCGTTGCTTTCCGACCGTTTGGTATATACGCGGTATTCGTTGCCAGAAAGAGCAAAGAGATTATCGGACACGTACAGAGAGACGAAGAGAGAGAGAGAGAGAGAGAGAAAGAGGGGGGGAGGGAGAGAGGTAGGGGAGAAGAATAGAGGAGCAGAGGGGAAGATAAAGCGCGTCCGGGGCGAGGGAACGGAAGAAGAGAGAAAGAGGGAGCCTGGAGAGAGTAATGATCGTGACGACGGTCGCGCGGACAAATGAACACCTCGGCACAGCGTTTGGGATATTCCAAGTGAGTAACTGGCGAACGAACCCCTTCCAACTTTCCAGGTATCCACGTACCAGCGCGAGATTTGTTTTTACAACTTTCTCTCGAATCGTGGCTTCAACCGACTTGATTCCTGCCTGCAAGTGTGCCAATTGCGCCGCACCGACTTGACTCTTACGCATGCAATTAGAACGCGTTGATCCAAGATGACAGTTTCGTCTTTCCGAGAACTCTTCGTTACTTTCCTTGGATATCACTAAAAACTTCTCTCTCAACCTAGAGAAGTTTTTCATCTACCGCGTAGCAATTCCAGTTTGCACAGCTGAAATGATCAACTCGACTGTTTCCATCTGCCATTTGGAAGCACGTTAATTAAGGAGGACTGTTTCGTCAAAGAACTCTTTCTCATTTTTTTTTTTTTTTTTTTTTTTTGAACAATATTACAAACTTAGGTTTCATCTACTAATCGACCGTTTGCGCAGCTGAAACGATCAGCTTCATTTTTACTTGCGCCTATTACTTGAAAGCATGTTGATCAAGAAAGATAGTCTCATCCAACAACTTCTTCTAATAGTGTAATATTTATTTTCTTGGACATCATCTCAAACCAGAATTCAACTATGAATTGGCGTACCAACTGTTTGCACTCCAACAGTGACTAACTCGATTCGTGGCAACTGTTTGCACGTATACAGTGACCAATCCGATTCTTACACCTATTACTTGAAAGGTTAGTTCTTCAGGGACGACGTCTGTGCGCCACACTTGATTTCCGTGCAACGTCTACCAGAACTTACTTCGACAGTGTTAAATTTCGTAACCGTGTATTTACAGTTGCAAAGATTATTATTAAACCCACCTAATTATTATTATTATTAATGTAACTTGAATCTGTGAAAGATAAAAGTCTGAAAAGTCAGACGTCGTTTATGAATCATCAATCTAGGAAAATAGTATCAAGGACTGATTTTTATGTAACAGTGCAATATTTAATTTTTTTGGGCATTGTTACAATCAGACTTCAGCTTACTATTTACTGCCGCGTACCGATTGGTTGCACAGTTGTAACAATCGCTATCGCTCGGAAACATATTAATTTGGGAAGATAGTTTCATTAGAGATCCCTATGTTCGCGAAGAGATGCTCTCTTAAAATCAAGGTGGGAGGAGGGAATCTTACGTGGCACGATTCCGAGGTTTCCAAAGTTTAATCGAAAGATGGAGGAAGGGACGATACGATCGGTTCGAATCTTCCTTTTCGACCTTAGCCCGACAGAAACGTGATAACTTGACGCGGTAAGTTGCTTAATCCTCGAATTCCAATTTCGAATTTTATTCAATCTCGATATGAACCTCTCGATCAAAGTTGCGGAGAATGTAAAATACCAAATGAAATCAAACACACTTGAGAATCAAAGTCGACAGCATCAAAATTCACTGAGAATCATCCGTCCGTAACAGTTCGAAGATTTCCCGGATAAAAGGACAACGAACGCACGTTCCAATCCTTTGCAGTATCGCGCAACTTGAAAGTTACTTTGTCCGCATTTTCACAGTTACATTTTACCAACACACCGATGCAAAAACAACAAGCGAATGATCGATGATGATCATTAATTGCCGGATTTTCAACTGGAGTAGATAGTTATGGCAATTAATCAGAACTTGTAATTGGAATTTATTCGCTGGGGGATTGTTTAATTAATTGCACCTATTTACTTACGTTCTTTAAACGTTTCGAATGCAACGTTTGGAAATCGTTCGCGTTCACAGGGAAGCAAGAAAATGCTTCGTCAAGTCGACAGATCGAAATCGTCCATTCGTAACGTTCGAGGATTCTGTCAATTAAAACGTATATATTGCCGATTGTTTCTCTGTATCATCCGCTCCGTTGATTGAAAAATATACGGGTATCAAGAACACGGATCAATTCCTTAATATACATACACTTGCACGCGTTGAAAACCGCGATCTGCGTTGCATACAGGGTGAGAGAAGAAAAAGGGAGGAAAATGTAGAACGAAACTTGTACAAACTCGGCTATCTCGGAAACGAGCCATCCAATCAAACGACTTTGTTCTACATTTTCTTCCTACTTTATCGCCAGAAATTACCCCGTACCTGCTTGTGCATGTCAATCCGACTCACTTCTATGTAATAACGTAAGTGTTATACATCGACGTTGACGTCATACGTATGCCGTACATGTTAAACAGACGACGATCTCCAAATTAAAGTAGAAGTTTAATCGAAAGATGGAAGGGATCATTTCGACCTCCCCCCCTCCTCTTTTTTTCGGTCTTAAACGAGTCAATTTCATTTGCAGAACCGGTCTCGCCAAAGCGAAAGAAGAAGAAAAAGAAATCCTTCGAATCGAAAATTGAGATGAAAGCCATTCGGCAAACTGGCTCGAGCGATCCTCCGGGGAAATTCGATGAATTTTCCGCCCCCCCTGCCCCTTTCTCGTCGCTGGCCGTCGTCGCGCCACTTCTTCGCCAATTTTCGTCCCGTGCCTTCGAGCCGTGGCCCTCTTTGGCCTGCTCGCTGAATACGCGATAAGGAATCGCTCGAGCGTGTTACACGCCCGTTGGCCAGCGCGTTCGACGCGAAATGCAACGGTGCGGTTGGCACCGGACCCCGAGCAACGCCGCGCATCCAGCCGAGTTTCGAGGCTACTCGGCTCGCGCTTAACGAGAATTTCTTCGCGAAACTTGCTGTCCGGTGGAATTCCCTTTCCCGTACGTACACGTCGAGGAACTTGGCCGTGCTCGAACGAGCGGGTCTTCCCCGGGCATTGTAAAGCGACGTTGCTTTGAACGGAGTTATTTACACGTATACATTCTGCTGGCGCAGTGACGATAGTCGACGTAAGACGTTTGGATTCGAGGTTCAATTTGCGAGGGGGGATGTTTTGTTACAAATAGCTTTGTAACGTCGCAACGAAGGAACTTTGTACGGGGGAAAATGTTCTTTGCAATTTTCTGGAATTTTCTTTTGTAGCCACGGTACTGAGAAACAGACTCTGGTAGTGTATACGTTGATTGAACAAGGTGAGTAAATATATTCTGCACAGAAATCACTGTTTAAATGATGATAGTTGAAATAACGTCGTGACTCTGTCTAAACAGAGATCAATATTAATTTATGACTTTGTTACAAATAGCTTTGTAACATCGCAACGAAGAAATTCTGTAGGAGGAAAAACATTCTTTGCAATTTTCTTTTGTAGCCACAGCACTGAGAAACAGACTCTGGTGATGTATACCAGTTGATTGAACAAAGTGTTCAAAGGTTCAACAGTGAGTAAATGTATTCTACACACAAATCACTGTTTAAATGATGATAGTTGAAATAACGTCGTGACTCTGTCTAAACAGAGATCAATATTAATTTATGACTTTGTTACAAATAGCTTTGTAACATCACAACGAAGAAATTTTGTAGGAGGAAAAATATTCTTTGCAATTTTCTTTTGTAGCCATGATACTGAGAAACAGACTCTGGTGATGTATACCAGTTGATTGAACAAAGTGTTCAAAGGTTCAACAGTGAGTAAATGTATTCTACACACAAATCACTGTTTAAATGATGATAGTTGAAATAACGTCGTATCTCTGTCTAAACAGAAATCAACATTAATTTTGACAAAACGCCAGTATCTTTTTAACAACTTAAATAACGAAAATTTGAAATCTGTTATGAATATCTGATGGATACTCTGTTTCTTTCGAACAAGGGGAGAATATTATGAAAATGATAGTACAATTGGTAATTGTACGCGTGAAAATGGATGAACAAGGAAGGATAACATTTCTTCATTTGGAGCTTCCTTTCTGACAAGATCAGGTTTGAGAAATTTGTCAAAGATGTTCGAATCTAGCTAACTTTGGATCGGAGAAACAGTACATTCTTCCACGCGCAAAAAGAGAAGTAAAGTGAAATTCTACCCTTTCGAGTGGAGCCTCATTCTTCCTCGCCAGTATAGAACCACCATCTGACCAGTTATGCCGCCATTTTACTCCATGTATCGGGCGCGACATGTCGATAAAAATCCCTCGCGGGGAAGATACCAATTTTCCGAAAAAGATTCACGGAGGAAGAAGAAAAAAAAAAAAAGAGAGAAAAAGAAACAATCTGGATTGGTGTACGAAGATAACGAAAACTCACCGGAGTCTTATCAGTGTGGCGGGGAAAACTTCCGGAAAAACAGGAATTGAATATCCGACGGAGGGAGATAGGAAAAGCGTGTACAACCGAGATAAAGATACATCGGAGAATAAAAGTAAATCCGACTCGGGGGGGCTTCCTGTTACACCTGTACGCGAGGGCGGGCAAGTTTTCCCCCGATAACCCGATAGATCCTATTCGTCTCACTTTCAATCGAACGACGAAAGTACATTAGCTCATTGAGGGCCGAGCAACAGTTTATTTTAATGTTAAAAGTGTCGGGATCGACGTCACTGGCCCATCGAAGATCACGGGCGACAATTCAAGTTCGAATCACTCGATTTAGGAACTTTCGACTCAACTGACTAAACGAGTCTTGTTGCTGATCTCTGGATAAAAGCGGCGGCTTTTCTGCAAATTTGTGAGCGTTTGGAACCGTATCAACTTCGAGTCGATTGCAAATCCGAACTTTTCAACGCAAATGTGTTTCATCGCTGTCTCGAAATTTTCCCAATAACGACCAGTTAACCAATTGTTAATAACAATTTACACAACGATCCGAAGAAGACGTCAAATTAATTTCTACTCCCGACTCGTATTTCTGGAGGAGTGATTAAAAGAACACGGTGAAATTTAACGGAGTGATCCAAACTTTAATTGAGTTGACTTCGCCCAACGATGCAATTACAAACTGATTTAATTAAAACTCAACGATGACAACAGTAACAACAGACACCACGAATAAATAAAAATCGAAAACTCCGTAACCTCCGATTCCGACTCGTCTTCCCCTTTCAAGTTGCTTTCGCGAATTTCACTTCGTCTACAAATCCGCGGGGGGGCAGCTAACGTGGCTCTGTGGCTCCCGATGAAATTTCATTTCATTTCATTTCCCCTTCGCCTCTCATCGAGCCGTCCGGATGTGTAGCATTACCATTTATATGGAAGAGTCCAGGAACGAAGCTGGTCGCGCGCGTTTCTGGACGTCGACATCGAAATCCAGACGCGGGGATCCGATACGAAATGGAGAGAAGTGTCGCGAGCAGAAGTAAGGAAGCAAAAAGGCTCGAAGACGACGGAAGTAGGTTTCAAATGCTATACAGGGGGAAAGGAACAGAGAGAGAGAGAGAGAGAGAGGGAGAGGGAGAGAGTGGGCGGAGGAAGGTAGGTTAGGGGAAGCAGTTGGTATACGACTGCGCTTTTTATCATCGTTCTAAAGTGCACATTTCTGTAAGACGAATCGCGAGTCGAAGCGGGAAAAACCTGCTGCATTCCGACTCTCTCCTTGTACTCCCCCGACGAAACTGTCTTGAGAAAGAGAAACACGACGAAGCGACTCATTGTCGATTGTCGCACGCGAGAATCGGCTGGGAATTGTTGTTTCTCGCGTGTGATTTTTAATACGCGAACAGCTCAATTTTTTCCCCGTTTGACGCTAAAGTCACCAAAATGATCGAAACGATCAATTTCACAGTTTCCGTTGGAAATTTCGTGGATGCGCAACGATGTGTAATATTTTCATTGCACTCTGTTGTACAATGTTATAAAACGTTTTATATCCTTTTAACTTGACACCTACCATGGAAATTTCATGGTTTGATCGTTGGCAGTTTTGAATTTCAATTTTAAATATAGAAAAATAGTTGCGACATTGGTTTTTGAAACAAAAAATATTTTTTATGTTTAATTTAATTTCCAGTGCTTTGCGCAATTCCCGAATTCTATTGAATTTTTTAGCGATATTAAGCTTCAACTAATACGCCTCCTGTAAATAATTGGTGGAGTAATCAATAATTTTTATTCATGTTTTACAACAATAAATCACCAGTACATCAACGCGTGTTCATTTTACTCTGATACGGCATTATACATAATAGAACAAAATCATTTACATGTATGAGACGCGAAGGATTTAGCTTTAAGCCTTTGTGGGTGTAATCTATACTAGAATACAGAACAAATAATTTTGTAATCAATAATAAAACAATCGGCTCACTCACTGCACATTGCAAATATATCAAAAAGTATCAATTGAAAATAATTTATTATACTTTAATTTGTAATTTATTACACTCCTCATTCGGCACGTTCAATTAACAGACTTTCAGTTGGAAAAACAATTTTCAGTTTACTAAACACCGGCATTGAGAATTATCGATACACTGAAAACAATCGAATAAATCTGCAGAAATCTTGCAAAATGCATTACACCAAATTTACTTGTCCAGACAAAATCAGTGTCTGGTAGAAGAAGCGAAAAACTTAGCTATCAAAGTTCACGTACGAGAACCTCGTTCTCCAGTCAGAGCGTGTTCCCTCGACTCCCTTCGCCCGTTACACACCGTTCAATACCAATTTTTCGATCGCTTTATACTTCATCGTGCATCGTGCATCGAGCGAGTCGGTATTAGCATTTAAATGGCTACAAAGAAGAAGAAGGACTACGTTACGAAGTGGTACTGGCGGTGGTACGTGTCGCGGATCCCGCGCGAAAACTCGTACGTGCGGGGCGAAATTCAAAGAGAAAGAGAGAGAGAGAGAGAGAAAGTGAAAGGGACGACGATGGCCCAACTACTAATTGCTGGACGTAAGGGGGAAGACAGAGGTCGCGACGTAACCTTTACGACGTTTTAAGAGGCGTTCATAATGACCCGCGTTTACTGTACCCAGTCCAGTACGCAGCGGGCCGCGACACCAATTGTCCCGTATTAGCATTTGCACGGGGTTAATTGGCTCTATCGTGGCCCGCAGCGCGAAAAGATAAAAATACAGTGGGCGCTCGGCGAATCCATTTAAACGCGGGGGAGAGAAACTTTCGAGGGAGAGATTCGCGATCACTGCGGATAATCTCGGGGAACGGAGGAAACTCGGAAGGTTAGAAGCTGGACGAGAGGGACACGGTATCGGCGATGTAATTTTCGTTCGGTGTTCGCCTTTGGTCGACCGATACCGTCGATTTCAGAACGACTTACCGGCTACGCTGTAGCTCTCTGATGGAGCCTCGAGGAGGTTAAAATGAAATCTAGATCCAGCTAAGAACGGAAAGGGGGTGAAACGCGGTGTTGAGTGGTGGCGAAAGAACGGGGAGTAGCGATGGCACCGTTCTCCACCGCGAGAAATTAAACTTTAAACCATTAAAGTTCGAAGGTGGAACTACGACGATGACTCGAGATACGCGAAACGTTTCTGTACTTGTATGGTATCGTTCCAACTATCTCTTCAATTATTCGCTGTAAAGGAAAAAAAGTCTTTCGAGTGAAACTTGTGGTAGTCACAAATTTTGACCTAAATGCGCTTCCAAGATTTCAACATGATTTTTGTATTTTCAATGAAACTATGTATTTTTCATCAGATGGACAAGTGGTCCGTTCGATGAGAATTAAGTGAATGTGAAAGAATTTGTGAGAATTCAAAGAATTGAAAGAATGCTCGAGACAAAGTAAGTTTTGCCCAAAACATTTCTTTCTACAACGAATAGTTTGAAAGATAAACTTTGTTTATCCGAATGCAGAAGAGAATTAACTTTCTTTGTGTCCTACTCTCGATTGTCTGGATAATAGATAAGCGGACAGAATGATTAACCGGTTCGCAGAGACGCGAGTTTTACACGCAATATACGTTCAAAAGATTTTTAAAGGTTGCACGTGTCATACATTATTGTAAAAACCCGAGAGAACTAGTTTCGAGAAGGAAACAATTGCGCGTTCAAGTTCCAAATTTCACAAGTTCTGGAATTTCTCTTGCACAGGCAGGCACAATTACTCCGAAACTCGTGCACGGTCGATTCCCATCGCTGACGCTCGAAGAAGCTAGGAGGCGAGGTCAGAGACGGCGGCGAGAGAGAGTATCAGGTGGGAAACAATGGATATAACGTAGAAAGGAAAGCCAAGGGTTGGAGTGGGCGCGCTCTGC
>KQ435711.1:2757951-2775368 GCA_001276565.1 Melipona quadrifasciata
AAATGTGCACGAATAATCTGTAACTCCAGCCGGGTCGTGTGTGTGTGTGTGCGTCTCTCTCTCTCTCTCTCTCTCTCTCTCTCTCTCTCTCTCTTTCATCCCTCTCTGTCTCCTCACCCTCCAACCCCCCGCCAGCTAGTGCTCGTCTGTCGTTATCGTTCAACGCCACAGTCGCCGTTCCACGTACGCGAACAGGTCTCTTTATCAGGCGGCCGATTGCACGTGAAAGCAGCGAGCAAAGTCGCTCACAGTCGTTGCCCGTTTGAAAAACCTTCAGACCGTTTTCGCGTGTTTTCCTTTCACGGGTTTCTTCCCTCTTCGACGCTGCTCCTCCTGTCTCTTTGCCTGTTAAATTCAGGCGCGTGCTCGATAGGAGATTAGAGGCTGATTGATTCGGGGCGGGGATGGGGCAGCTGAGAAGTTGGAAAAGGGAATACTCGCGGTCTGTCTGGTCTTGCGTTATTTACGCCATTTTGTCGAGGGACGTTGCAACGTGTGTGTCTTTTGGCTCAGGGGATCCTCGAACGTTGGACGATTTTTATTTGTTAGCTTGACGAAGCTTGTTGTTATTATTAGCATATTTAATGATAATTTAATGACATATTTTGTCTTACAATGGACGAAAATTTTGTACCGTGATGTTCGTGTAATTTTATATTTTTACGAAAATAATTTAAAAATCAGTTTTACATGATAAACATTATATACATTGTGTGCGACACACACACACATTTGTACTAAATCTTTCACAAATCAGTCTAATTATAATTCAATTTAAGATGTGTGCAAGAAAGTTGAAGGTGTACATCTATTGGTATAAACTAAAGTATTATACATTGCATTAATTAGTAATATTTATAATATTATTACTACGCATTACAGCGCAATACAACATGTTGTTATTACAAGTTACTGATACTGAAAGCTGGTTAAAAAATTTTATTAAAAACTCAGCCACTTCATTTTACGCGCCACCAGAGTGAAATTATTAACTCTGCGGGACACCTCGTGATGGCGGATAGATTCGAGTAAGAACGAAGATAAATATCCACGTGAAGATGAAAAATAGAATTTTCACGAGTGAATGGAAATCTCGTGCGAAGGGAGTGTGTGAGAGTCGTAGGGATGGTATTATTCACTTGCCTCGTGAGTGTCCAATCCTCACGCGAAAAAAGAGACCGCGGCGTTTTAATTTAGATAAAGACAACAATCCGGCAACGTTTGAAAAGGAGAAAGAAACGAAGAAAAAAAAAAGTGAAGTTTTCAGCAGACGGACGAAAGAAACGAGACGAAACTGAATTCTAATTCCGTAATGGAGATTCAGGGCTACGTGTTTTCATTTCTGCCATGAATTTTAAACGAGTTCGACGTGCGTGGAGACGGGGGAACTATATAACGAGCTCGGCCGAACGCGAATTTCCCGGATGTACATGACGTGTATAAACGAGATAACGAACAAAGTTTACGGAAACGTTGAATCGCAATTGTTCTCGGTTTTCGAGAAATGCCGGCGGATTTTTGTCACGCACTTGACCCCTCGCGTGAAAAAGCTTACTCCAATGTACATCTCGCGATGAATCAGTGCAGAGCAGAGTTACGTACATAGTCACGTGCGTGGTAACATTCGTGATTTAGCACAATTCTAAATTAAAGCATCAAGTAGCCGAGTCAGAATTGATGTTGGATTGATCACTTTTGTCTCGGTATTAATTGTTTATGAAATAAAAAAAAAAAAAATAGCACGATCAACGACAATCTTAATATATGTAAATATGTAACAGCATTTATTTATTACTGTTATCATTAATTCGTTAGTCGTTTTCTCTTAATACTAGATACATCAGACGACATGGAAAATCGATTTCACTAATTGCAAGTCTTTTTAAGACAATATGTCTTAAACATTGATGATTGAATCTGTATAATGAAATACACGATCGAATTGTAATAAATCAATTCTACGTTTCTAGCGACAATATTTGAAATTAATGAAACACGTGAGCATATAAAAATATTTCAAAGCCTAATATAAATATAATACTTTTATACTGGCATTTCTCACATGAAACTTTCGAGTACTACTTTGAAAGAATATCTTACCCAACTCTGATAACTTATTTCAAAAGAAATCGAATCTTTCGCCGATTATTCACGCAAATTTATATTTTCACAATTTTTGCAATTACGTCCCTGCGTATTGCACGCGCCTCGTGCATTTTTGCACTTTTAAATTTTGCCTAAGTGCAGAAAAGTCCGCGTTCGATCCAAAAATCGCCGCGAATATTTTCGAAAGATATCGTCGCGAATCCAGTTTCTGATTTTCCTGCTTTTCCACGATCGCCGGGATGGGACAGAAACTAGTCCGCGCGAACAGCTAGGTTTCCGTTGATTATCTGTTTTATGGTCGGCCTTGCGGTCAGTTTCGCCAAAACACTTCCTAATGACCAGTTCACTACCGCGGGCGCTTCCGGGGATATCCTTCCTGTTTCCACTACTTTCGCGGACAATGTCCATTCCAGATCGATGGTGGGAAATAATCTGTCATCCGAGTTTCCATCGGAATCTGTTCCAGACGACCGACCGCCTCTTCACCCGAGTTCGGCTGCCCCCGTGTGTCCGCTACCGGTCACTTTCACCCCAAATATCGTTCCCAGGCAACTGCCATCTGACTGCTGTCGACGTTTCTCCGCGCACCCTTTTCTGGCTTGACTACCATCGTGGAACGACGTCCGCGCCGCTGGAAACAATCCATCACTCCTCCGGTTTTTCTTCGGCAATAATTTTCTGGGTACGTGCGCCCGCTGTGGAACCGGAGTTGCAAAAAATTGTCCACGAAAAATTGTTTGGACGAACAGAGAAACAGAGTTTCGAGAAACGACGATTTTGCAAAGTAAAAAAGAAAGATACTGATAGCGAAAATTGGCGATCGAAGGCGAATTATGATCACCGAGAGCCCAAGTTTTTAATAAAACAGAGACGTCCGAACTGAGATTTAATTCGTAAGTTCTAGTAACTGTTGAAGTTTACGGACGCTGTTAATTAATTGCGTGCCTTTTCGTAGACTGAGAATAAGACGATATTTGTAATGTCTTGAAATTTAACGCAGGAAAGGAGGATTGAGATGAGAAAATGGAGGAAACGCACGAATAAAGGGCAGAATTGAACGTTAAAAATTGTTCTGAACCATTGAATGGTTCTAATTCAATGGTCCGAAAAGACGTTAAGGAAGGAATATTTCAGTGGTACGAGGAAACAGTTCGAGGAAGTCAACTATATAATGTAAGAATAAGATTCCAGAAGTAACGGAAAGAAGCAAAGCAGAGCTACGACGAGAAAGAGAAAAGAATCGTGAGAATGGAAAAATGACTCAGGAACTTAAAAAAAAAAAAAAAAGAAAAAGAAAAAATAACCGACAAGGACGTCAAAAGAAGATCTACGGCAATAAATAAATCAAACGCACCGGAAAGAAAGAGAGAGAGAGTTCGAAAAGAGAGTGAGAAAATGGCACAGGGACGAAGAGCCAGGGAGAATTTCAAATTCACCTCGCCCGAGTTGTGTAATTATCGGCAGGATCAACCGTCCAATTAGCAAGGTGTACCAGAAACCTTTAAAACGAGCAGCTCAACAGATAACTGAGGACCAGAGGAAAATGCGAGCAAGCCTTATCGCGGCTTTTCGTGACCATCCACTTGCCGGAGGATCCCAGAATGGACGACAACCGAGTGAGTGTTGGCAGCGATAAAATCTAGCAACGTCCAAATTTTCCGACGCGTGTCACGGGGCGCAAAGTTACGAGGTTCGAAAAGATGGATGAAAAGATACGCTCGGTCACGTCTCGTGGTTTCACTCTTCTTGCGACGTGATCGCATTCATAGCGTGAATGAAAAAAAAAAAAAAAACAACTGACAGTTCAGGTGGCGTGACTTGTATAGGAGATTTTAAAATTGTTGGATAATTAACTGGTATATAAATTCTTTTCTGCTACGAATTGCCGCTGTTTCTTCCAAAATCTACATTTCCAATTTAGCAAGGACATTTTCTGGAATTGAACAATTCCAATATTGTAATAAAATATCTCCCAAACTGTTGGTTTTTCGGTGTAAATGCTTTATTTTATCACTGAAAGCGATTTTAGGGGGGGTAACCCAGAAACGAGTGCAACGTTAATGCAACGAAAATTAGCGATTGGTTGATTTGGGTCACGTGATTCGCGAGGGGGCGTGGGGTAGACCTCGAGTAGGAGTGGCGTTGTCTGGCGCCTGTAATTTGTTTCGTATCGATTCAAATGTTTGCGTATCGATAAAATTTTATAGCTAAAAAGTCGTCTTCGTTTCCTACTCGGAACAGTTACTTCTGGGCCTTTCAGTGAGACGAATCGTGCAGTTTTTCTTTTTTTTTATGGAGCTGAATCGGTGTCTTAAAAATTGTTTAACTCCATTTAAAAAAGCGCAAACATGTTAATTATACCTTCCTCGAAATGAGTTAAGTATTGTCTAAAACATTTTCCCATGTAACTATACAAATATCTCGAAAATACTGTCTCACCCTGTATTTAGAAAATCAGAAAACGAAGAAACAGGACATTTTTAAAGCAAATAAATTTCCAATTCATTTCGATTACTAATTACTTTATGCTCTACGAACAAAACTTCGATATTTAGAAATTTAAGCCAGAATTTCGATTTTCGTCCATTTTATCTTTCGACCGTCAAAAATCAATCAAATAAATCAGGAAACACGATAGTAGAAGAGTTTTGAAGCAAATAAATTTTCAGTTCATTTCAAGAACTACAAATGAACTCTGTGATATTCGAAAATTTATGCCAGAATTTCGATTTTCGTTTCGTCATTCGTCCGGTTTATCGCGTGCATCTCTCTGGCCACCTATATTTGACAAAGCGACGCGTTCGCTTACTGCCATACAGAGAACTATCGCGCAAAGTAAGTATATATTTTTCGACGATAAGTAAAACCCCCGTCAATTTCCAGGAACTGACCCGCAAAGTTTCCCATGCGTTACCGCCGCTGACCCTGTTCGACTTTTACCTCGGAACTTCCTTCTGACCTCCTGCTCACTTCCCAGCCTTGCATTCGCCACCCCATCGCATCGGTCTGTCGCCACTTACCCTAACTTCTACTTCCTCTTTTCTTCTTTCCGTTTTTTTCCTTTTTCTTCTTTCTTTCTCTTTTCCTTTCTTTTCTTTTTTTTTTCTTTTTTTTTGTTTCCTCTCGCTGCCTTTCGCCTGCGTTCGAAACTCGAACGAGGTCGTACGAGGCCGTATTTTAATACGAGCTGAAACGTGTCTGGCAGATGTAAACGGATGGCGGACGTGCGCAGCAAGAACAACGCTTATAAAAACGAATTTCTAAACGGAAATTGTATATTTGTCGAGCTTTCAGCTACGATGGGAACAAATAGCAGGACGATTAGATAGGTCTGTTTGAGTTAGCTGGATGCTCGAGTTAACGATTTGCACTTGGAAACAGACTGTTTAACTCGTTATTAGTGGCCGCGATCAACACACGTGTAATTGCGTGTTCGTTTATCAGTCACGGAGATATTTATACCAATTCAGATCTTTTTGCGACGCGTGCTTCCACAATATTCGTATCGATGAAAATAGGAATTAGCATTATCTGACTTTGTTTGCTTAAACACTCTAAGCAAAAGTAAATATTAAACTAAATATTGGTTGATACGGCATTGTATGTTCTAACAAAGATTTAAACATACGACGTATGATATATGTATAGTGTGTCACGAAAAAAATTTAAACAATTTATATTATCTTGCAAAAATTTACAACTAAATCCAATCGAGAATTCTAAAATTAAGCAATGTGAAATAACTTTGAACATCCAATGATATCAGTTAAGGATTAAGTAATCACTGAAAAGAATTTTGTTTTCTTTATCACCCCAATTGGGGGTAATTAGGGAATATTCCTGTAATTCACTTTGCGTACATTAACGGAGATTAAAATCATTGTTAGTATGAAAAGAAATATTCGATTAATATCTCAATACTTCAATAATTATTACATTCGTGGTCGCTGATGTGAATTCATGTCATTTCGAATTTCTGATTTTGTCGTCGATGCGAATTCATCTTCCTCTGTTACACGTTGCAATCTTAATCGTGAGACAATAATTTGTATTATCTTGCAAAAATTCAGATTAACAAAAATTTAAATAAACGTGGAACATCCAATATCAGTTAGTAGATAAGGATCAAGTAACCTTAATTATTTCATTATACTTTATTTTATATTCTTTATCACCCCAATTGCAGGGATGGAGTACTCCTGTGATTCACTTTGCGTACATTAACGGAGATTAAAGTCATTGTTAGTATCAAAAGAAATATTCGATTAATATTTCAATAACATTAATACATTCGTGGTCACTGATGTAATGAATTCGCGTCATTTCGAATTCAGTTTCTGATTGCCGTTGATGAGAATTAATCTTCCTCTGTTACACGTTGCGATCTTAATTATCGCGTTAAACAGGCTTCGAACGTGTTGAAAGTGAATCGTCGGACAAGAAATTAAATCGAGGTAATTTAATAATCTTTATCGAGTGAGAAAGCGCCAGCTGCTAAAATGAGTTGATATCCTCAGTTGCAAGAATATTGAGATACGATAATTACAGCTGAGAGTATTAATGCATTTGCGATCAACGTTTCTCCATTTTGTAAAACAAAGATGATAATTTTACTCGCGGAACTAAAATAATACGCGCGTAACGTTGAATCACGACAATCACAAGTTGCTGTATTCCATCGCTTCTCATAAATTCTTATATTCGTTATTGTTAAATTCTTACAATTTACAACAGAGCAACGTTGCACGTTTTTCTTGCTGAAACTGAAGCAGACGGTGTTCCGCAATTACATCGAGAACTAATGGTGTCTCGTTACGCGCAACAAGTTTTGATTACACTGTGCAAACTTCAAGATTGAATTTTAATATGTTGAACCGTAGGTGACTCGAATATCCCTACTTTGCTACATGATTAATGCATCTGACGGGAAATTGCGCCCTTAACGCGGCAATAAAACGACGAGACGAGGAATTTAAAATAGACGACTTGGAATACAATTATTACTTGGGGAAGCTGGCAACGTTTAAGAAATTTCATTATTCCTCGAGTAAGTTTCGCCAATTCTTTTTTCCAGAAAAGTTTTTATCATTTTCATAGAAAACGGCCATCTTCGATAATGGACTCACTCGGGTCTTTTAGAACGTACTCGGTCTATCGGCGCAAATTAAGGGAATTTCTGTATGTAAAAGTCGAGTAATAAACGCAGCGAACAAAATTGAGGGAATTAAACATTTTTAATATAGAGAAATCTTGGTGAAATTGGAACCTTTGCGATACTCGTCTTCTTTAAGCTGCAAAATAAATATTAATAACGTTCGACGTTAATAGTTCTGTATTTCATAGCCTCGAGACTCTAATGAAATTTTAATTCTAGTTGGTTTGATAAATGAAAATAAATTTAGCGATAAATTCAGAGCAGATTGTGGATGTTCGTGAAAGAGTACATTTTGATTATTGTAGCGTGGGCCAGAAATCTGCTCCTTCTAAAGTAAATCCGTAATTTGTTTATTATTTTTCTACTAATTTGCAAACACTCTGACGGTCAGCGTTTGAAAAGAAAATAATTTTTAAAACATAAAATGAAAAAAATCATGTTTGAATTTAAATTTAATTTAAAATCAACAAAATTAGTTTTTTCCTTGTATTTTGACGTTTTATCAAAAAGAAGGTAGGAAGAAACTTTCGTTCCGTGTGTTTTGCACGTTTTAGTTAAATACTATTTTACACGTGTAACGTGTATATGATAGTTGATGGCTAATTACTACTTTATAATTATGAGATGACGGATTTATTATGTAAATACTGATAAAAATTACATTTCAAATGCAGTGGTTCTAACATGTTCTGTTACGGACTGAAGCGAGCTGAATGAACTCCAGGTAATTCGAACGCAGTTAACAATCTTTCCTAATGATCAAATAATCCCTGTACCTTGTATTTTTTATTTCCCACACATCCGTGCTCGGTAAACAGATTAAACCTTCCAAGTGCAACAGAGCAACGCACGGCGCGAAAAACCTGTTTAAAAATGCATGGAAACGGAGAGAAACCCTTTCGAAATTAACAACACGATTGTTTTTAATAGAGTTCTGACTGCGAAGCAACTAGTTTCCGACGTAACTAGTTTGAAAATTAAATGAGAGGAAAGCCCGAGTTTTTCCAATTAATATTTCCGACTTGCCGTTAATTTCCAGTTTCGTTTTCACGCGCGCTGATTAAAACGAGCGCCGAGAAACCGATCGGCTGGTATTTTCTAACAGCGGTTAGTTGCTAAAGTGGTTGATAAATGGACAAAAATCGAAAATCCAAAGCGTAAAATCTAGCGTGAAAATCTCTCCATCAAAGTGCGATAAACAACGCAATAATAACATGACATTAATTGAATATATTTCTTTGTTGCTAGAACTGAGATATATATATATATACTAAAATAATGTTATTATATACTCTTAAATAATGTTATACTAAAATAAATATACGTTTATAAAAATAAATGAATAAATACAAATATACACGTGTGTTAATTAATTTAATAATTTAACAAGTGAGTCTGGATTTTTTTAACGAAACTGCATCTTTCTTTCTTGTCAAGTATCGACGCGTCTTAGAAAAAAAAAAAAGAAAAAGAAAATATCTCGAGTCGAAAGTGAACTAATTTAGAAATTATGAATTTTGTCCCGAACATTTGCGCAACGCAAGTGTCTCGGTCGGTCGAAATGTATCGTCCTTCATATTTCTTTAGCCGAGAGAGCCGCGAAATCCTGTTACGTATTCCACGGCAGCGACGCTATCAGCGTCAGCGGACAAAGTTCATCCGATAAATCTGAATTTTTATTCAGCAGCTCGTGAAACGCCCTTTATCTTCCGTCAGCTTTTCCCTTAATTTGTAACAAAAAAAGAGAGAGAGAGAGAGAGAAAAGGAGGAGCGCAGTGGAGCATCAGACCAGCTCGCCGAGTTTTCGAGGGTTTCCCCAAACTTTTTTTTAACCTTCGCCTTAATTTCATCCTTTTATCTTAAATCTCAGTCATATATATATATATATATACAGTCACTCGCAAAAGTCTGCGTAGATTTTATAAGTTGTAATGAAACCTCGTAAGACGTAATTCTTTTAGAATTTAATTTCGCAGGTATTAACTGAACTTGGATATAGTAATCGACGGTTGCTCGCGAAGATATTTACAGCAACTTTTTAAATAATTAAGATCGCAAAATCTCTCAGCAAATATTCCAATTTCTCGAAGATGTTTTAAATATAATTTCAAGAATAGATCGCCTCTCTTTCGTTTGCTTCGCACACGTGTATCATTAATATTGCTTTCAATCGTCCTGCTTTTATTTCACGTTCTAATGATGTATTTTTCGATTCGTTATTAGCTCGAGGTTTTCTGCAAGGAACAATTATTAATTCAAGAGATATTTTACGAAAGCCACGCGCCGAATTTGTTCATACTTTTAAAAACAACGAAGATACATTCATGGCACACCCGACCTGCACGTTCGTAAAAGTTCAAACTCGTATTGCAATTACAAGTATCACGCAAACATGAATTGATACATTGAACAAATTCGTTAATACGTAAATACGCAGACTTCTCTGCTCAGCCAATTGTGCACACACAGTTGCATAACATGCAAGTATATGTCAGCGTACAAAAACTTCAATCACCGGAGAAAAATTTCTGCGCGACCTTTTTAACGAGACTGCTCGCCGGTCGTCGTGGTCCTGCTCCACGATAAAAATTATTAAATCAGCAACTCCAGCCCTCGACGTTCGGTCAAAGAAATTACGTAATAATGGGGAGGGGGGAAAAAGGGAAAAGGAAGAAAATCCTTTTCAGGGAGACTGTTTGCCCGCTCGCGAAACAACCTGCGAGCTCTCATTAAACAATATTAACGCGCAAGAACCAGCGACGCTCTATATCCTCTAGCCGAGTCTCCCCCTCTCTTTGTCCCACTAACGTTCGCGCTACTTAGCCGCTTATCCTTTATTTACGCAGAACGACGAGATTACCGGCGGAATTTCGCCCGGAGCTTCGCATCGAACGGACGACGCAGGATAGAAACACCGGTTGATCTGGAGAGTATGAAACTTTCATCTTCCACGTTGACGGAACGAACGAGAACCGCGAATTGTGTCTCCAACGCGATATCGTCGTTGATTTAAAAACGAACGAAGGGGAGTGGAGAAAGGAAAGGCCTGCGAGCGACTGAGCTTACAAGACAATAGCAAGGAGAATCGTTCTTGCGATTTCACGGAATTTGTTCGCTTCGGCGAAGCCATCTTGGATGACCAATTTATTAAAGAACACTTAATAGATTTATTAAAAGAACATCGAAACGTACATTTATTAAAAGGCACATACAGCGTCCAGGATATAAGAATTCTATTGCGTTTGTTTGAAGTAAATTTGGCGACGTTAATTAAACTTGCGAGCGCGGTTTTTCTATATCTCCGGATGCTCGTGCTCGAGCGAAAACGTTTCGCCAGGAATAGTATAATCGATACTAATTGACTCATTTAACAACGTTTTCTGGCAATTTAATTTAGTCTCCTTTTGGTTCTTAATGTGTTCCTTTTCGAAATTTGTAATCATTTCCTACAGAATTTTTTCTCAAACCTTGCCAAACTGCGTGAAACTTGGGCATAGTCTTTTCGGTCGATACCGAAACTCTTTGTAAACATGACTTTGCAATTGTAGAGGCCTACGATTCCTCAAATACGGGTTTCGAACACTCGACTAGCACAAGCCGCAAGTCCTACCGATCTTCGACGTTAAGCAGCAGAGTGTGCGGAACCCCGCTAGGATGGGTGCGAACACCAGCCTAGTAGGTTTAGTTATAACAAGCGTCTGGGGTAAGGAGTCACTGCCATTAGCAGCCCTACTGATGAGTCTGGGCAGTGATGACTTCGAGACGAAACGCAAAAACTTATCGCTTTCTCTCTCACTGCCACTCCTTACCTAAAATCTTTCCATTCGTCCTTTCACAGCTTCCACTCCCTCCATCATATAAATTGTTCCTTTACAATTGAGAAAACTTCGTAACTGTTAGATGTTTCATGGGTTTTAAGAAATTTAAAATTCCAAAAATTTACAAATGGTAAATGCTGATCAACGCGAACAAAAGGAAACTCGAGAGACAAAGTACTCTACAACTTGGTAAAATGAAATTACATTTAACAAAAAACAGAGTATAAAAAAAAAGTAACTACGTATGAAGTATTCAAAGCAGAACGCCAAAAAATAAAACAAATTTCTATTTCTTCAATTATCTTCGCAAAGCCACAAAAACATCCTGCAGCCTGTTCGTTGCTAATAACATGCAAATCTAATTACCGTCGTAGAAGTATAAAATTGTACAAACACGCGCGATCTTGCGCACAACTGTAAATGAAATTTCTGTTTCTTTGATTATATCCGGCAGACACAAAACTGTAAAAACGTCCGGCGATTGTTAATCGATGTTGGACAATATCGCCAAGCAATAAGCAAACGAAATTTTCAGTAAAACGTTTTACCAACGTTTCTACGAACGTTCGCGCAAAGAAAGCAAAAAAAAAAAAAAAAAAAAAAAAAAAAAAAAGGAGAAAGAAAAAAGAGAGAAAGAGAGAAAAGGAACACGAGCGACTGGCCACGAGAGGACAAGTTCGACAATAACAAGGGAAACCATTTGCTCGGTCGCCAGTCGTCGTTTTGCAAAATTTGTCACTGAGACAGATTTATTTCAGCGCTTTGTTTCTCGTTAGCATTGTGCCCATGGTAACGATGATTCTTCTACTTGAACAGTCCGAAAAGAACTCTCTATACCGTGGAAAAGCGGATGGTACCCGGCGCTTTGAGTTCGCGTCCTCCCTCTTTTTCTCTCTCTGCTCGCCAAATTTACTCGACCGTGAATCGCGATTTAGCCTGTTCGATCTCCAGCCCCGTGTGATCATTTATTCCCTTTTTCTCCGTGCGAGGCAACTTTCCTCTTTCCCCTCTTTGACGAGCAAACTTTTCCTAGACGCAGTAAACGAGACGGTCCGCGAAGACTCGGATAAGAAACCGAGGTCTTCGCGTCGGGAGCGAGTCCGACGATAATAAAATGCGTTTCCGCCTCGGCCGAGGGATAATTAACCGGCGAGCGCGTCAAACGCTGTAAAAATGGCGTAAACGTTTATTTTAAAAAACGCGCGAGCGAAGCAATTTGCGCGTCGTTTCGCGAGCCGAGATGGGTAAAACAAACTTCGTTATCCGCGTTAACGCAACGTTGGTCTTCGTCAACGCGGTGATACTAAAATTTCTTTGCTTCGCGCGGAGAAATCCCCTTTCCGCGCTGGAGGTCACTTCATCGTAGAGGATATAAAACGCGACAGGGAATACGAGTTTAATTTTTCCTCCATTTACCTTTAAGTTTTTTTAACGAGAGCCTGTGACAGAATGTGCGCAATATTGTTGCGTATTTGAACGTAAACGTGACCACGTTTGTATTAAAGCATTTGTAATATACTGTCGTGTGCTTCGTGTGGTCTTTTGTTGAACTCGCGAAATTCATTTGTTGGAACATTTTTAAGAATAGCGACGATTAAAAAACAAGATTAAATTTCGTTCGAATCTTTCAATTTCGCTAAGAACGTGTAAATTGAGTAGCTCGAGTGATCCTAATCCAGTGGTTGTACAATAATTTCTTTCTGTGATCAATACTCCAATTTTCATGCGTTTTCGTTACGTGTATTTGCACGATCAAAATCCACACTTGGATCGTGACTAATAATACCGAACACAAACGCTACCCAATATTAACTCACTCTGTTGGCTTTGAATAAAGAGCAGCCGATCGTGCGAAGGAGGACTGTGGAAACGTGATTTCGGAGCGAATGCGTTGCATAGACCGCAGTCGCAAAATGGTGAAATAAAAGTGACAGCAAGCGAGTAACACTGCGACAATCGGGGTAACGCTCGCAGAACACGGTGTACTAACAGTTGCGAAACGAGTCTGACTATAGACGGCCCGTTACTACTTGCGCCGTCTGTCTTACATTTAAGCTTGGCTTACTGTATCTCGCCGGCGCATTTAATGTACGCGTTGTTTGCTTGATTGCTTACCTCGTTGAAAACACAGCGATCGCATTTATAATTCTCGAATTATAAATTACTTTTCATTCCTCTGAGTGAAAGGTTAAAGTTTTGCCTTCAACGAGAGAGAGAATTTGAAGAAATGACAAAGTAATTCTCTAACTAAAGGTTTCTTGCGAAAAATGTATTGTTTCGTTGGAAATGTTAAATATTGGTGGTTATCCGATCTTGTACAGTGGATGGAAGTAAAAAATTGGAAAATTATCATTCGTATTATTTTCGTGCGCTGGAAGAAAAATAAAATTACCGAAAATTGACGAATTCTTTATTTCCTCCTATTCAGTTTTTCTATCTCAGTTTTGTAAATCTCCCTATAGCGAGAGTTTTCGTTATTTCACAACGTGTACAAGTATTAAAAAAAAGAGACGGGAGTCGCTTTAAATGCTTAAATAATTCAACTCCGTAATAGAATTATATAATAAAGTAATAATAAAAACAAAACTGAAAAACAAATTCTGACGAATATCATAAAATTTCGACACCGAAACAACGAAATAAAGAAATTTTTGCACAGATGTCACAGTTTCTTTTTTTCTTTTGTTTGGTTGTTTGTGAAATAAGTCTTACATTACATTCGACGAAATTTCATCAATTAGTTTGCAATTTCAGTTTCACTAGAAACATCGGCAAAACACGAAATAAACATTCGCAACTCGTATCAATTATTAACACGGTTAACCAACAGTTTGATTAAAAACTTCCATCGATACACCAAGTGTTTTTATTAAATCGATCGACAAGAAAGTCGATTCCTTTTCATCGTATTTCGAAACACGACAAGGAGTTGCGTAATAGCTTACACGAATCTGCAAATATTTGAAGGGAAACGTGGATTTTCAACATTTTATGCATACTAATTTATTTGTCAATTAAAGTTACATAGATTTTTGAAAAGCGAGAAATATTTTTCACATTTATTCACTGGCAAATAACTGAGGAAAAGAATTACGAAATTTATTGTGCCGTCCAATTATCACGCATGTATTAACTTTCATCCAGCGAATACTGGATTTATTCAGACGTGTTCGTATATACAAAAATATATAAAAATATATATGGTATAACATACATATATATTTGTTAGATTCATCAAAACAATATAATTGTACAAACTTGTATAGTATTTTAGACTTTTGATTTATTTATGCGTTGTTTTAAACAAGTCAATGTTTCAAAAATGATCTGATTTTAACTAAAAAAAATTGATCCACATCCCTGAAATGTTCAATTCTTCTTTCTTTATTTTAAATTAAACTTTATTTGAAAAATTCGGCAGACGTATTCAAATTTCTGTATTTCTTTATTACATATACGTAACTAAAATGATTTGGGCACTTGCTCATTTGTGATGAAATTGTATTTTAATTACGTGATATCATAATCATCCTTCATAATCATTACGGCGTGTAATATAGCGTATCATAATCCTATTAAATTAATCTCTGAAACTCAATATGCAGTAATAAAACTGCTGACAATTGTAATTATCAAATGTCGCACGATCATTAAGTGGGATTATTAATTGTTTCTCACTTCAGAGCAGGATTGCTTCGTTGCTTCGCAAACTATTTACCTCGGATCCTTAATCCTTATCTTTCACTTTCATTATTGAGTTGCAAATCGAATTGAGAAAAATACTCTAAAAAAGACTTTTGATGTTGATACAAGCAATAATATTCCAAGCGTATCATATAAAAGTAATGAAGAAGATGTGTTATTTAAAAGGAAATAAAAACTATTTTGCGAGAAATATCATTGAATATCAGCCCGTCGATCAAAGGAAAGACGAAATTCGAGGAATGGTACACTTTTCACTTTATCAAGGCGCGCTCGTTCACGACGATAGGACGAAACTCATAATAGAATGCATTTATAGAATATAGCATGGTGTCGCGTGAATCAGGCAGAGCGACGTAATTGCTCTCTGCCGACTAAATTATGAAGCCCAAATGAATTAGATTTTCATAATTGTTCGAGTGTGCGTTTCTGCGTTCTTCTCACGAGTGATAACTCGAAAATCGCGTTTTTCGGCCTACATTATTTTTCTCGTAAATACACAGAAGGTATTATCTTTTATACATTGTAAAATATACGTAAAATATTTTGAAATATTACTAGCTTTACACGGTTCGAGCATTTCATCAAGTTTCGTTAGTTCTCTGATACGTTTTGAACATGCGTACCGAAGATACAAAATATATAATTAACGTGAGGAATCACTTTAAGAATATTTTGTAACGAATATTTAGATTTATCAACATAATTCGCTGCTTACACATCTTGTAGCACTTATATATGTATTTTCAGATTTGTTTGAGATTAAAGATACTTGTCGTATCATTTGTTTCGAATTAATCACAATTAATATGCGATAATGTACAAAATATATACAAAGCGAAATACTTATCGCTGATACTTATTCGATGAAACAAATTTCTATTATATTATATTAACAATATAAAATTGCATAAAAATTTGTAAAACAAAGTGTTTGAATATCTTTATGAACAATAGGACTTCAGAATTATTCTAATTAAACGAGAAACTTTCATTATCTTTAATAATAGTAAAGAACTACTCTCGTTTTGACAAATTCTTTTCACATTTTCCTTTCTTTTCCATAAAAAAAGAGCGAAGAATTTTTTTTTCAAATATCCTGCATCTACAATATAAATTAAACATGTAAATTGAAACAGATCTAGATATCGCTATCGAAAAAATTCGTTTCTCTATATTTCTTCCTAATAGAAACAACAAAAGTTTTTTTGTTTGCTTGATATATCGTCGTTGCGTATTTTTTAACAAAAAAAAAAAAAAAAAAGAAATTTAGATCTATAGCCCGGCGATCCCTATAAAAACGCGCGACAAGTTGATCAAAAGTGTTTCGAATATTTACGAACGATAGTTGTACGTACGTTGCACGTAGGTGCTTGATTTCGATTCGAAGCGACGACGCGCGAAGTTATCTTTGCTGTTACAGCCGCCGATATCGCGAAACAATGTACCATGCTGGCCAATAAATACTGCGATTAAATTACTCCGTCGTTGACACGAAGGATCACGCTAATGGCAGCCAGTGTCCACGATAAAACGCAATTACCGGCCGTGATCGGCAGAAACGGTATTTAAATTATTTACGCGAATTAACGCCTCTGACGAGACGAGAAGAATCAAAGCGAGAGGGCCGAGCTGTTCTCAAACTGTCCGCCGGTTACCCGTTTTCTCCATTATCGATAAACAATCGGGAATCAGTTGTTTCATCGCGCGAAAACGGTCTCTTTAATGGAACCGGTTAATTGCCACGGTCCCGCGGTTCCGCTCGGATTATAAGCGACGGGAATTCTATAAAACCATCCCTCGAAAACCGCTGGAACGAATCTACGCTGGAAAAAAGTCGAGAGAGGTGGAAAAAAGTTATCCGGAATCTGTTGCGAACGATTTGAACGAGCGAGATGGAAACGATAGAAATACGGGCGCGGGGTGAGTTCAATAGTTTGGTGTTCAAACATTGTCAATGGGTATTCCACGGGCAAAAGCTTTACAAATGGCTCGTTACAAAGTTGGAAAATCGAAAATTGAAAAATATGAAGCTCGAAGGACAATTGACGGTGGTTTGTAATCAAATTATTTCACGGATACATTGTCTCTAATTATAGCTTTGTTTCGTTCAGTGTTCGATTTCTTCTTTCGAGTCGCTCGTAATTATAAATCAGAATGAAACTGAAACTCTCGTATAGGAAAGGTACATGAATAGCTATTGTCGACGTTATGTATCTTCTCTCATCTCATTATATCTTATTATAAACTGAGAGGAAGAGTATTGACACACATGCAATATATTAGGGTGTCCCATAAGTTTTTTCCCCTTTTTTGATGCGAAATGAATACACGATATTTTTTGTTTAAGATGGATTTATTATGTTATATATGAACCGTTCTGTTCTATAACCTTCTTCCATCTCTCAGGAAGCCTCATTATGCCCTCTTTCCAAAATTGTTTAAGTTTACTTGTAAAATATTCATCTAGGTGCGTTTTTATTTCGCTTATGGATTTGAAAGATTTACCACGGAAAGAATTTTTTAAGGAGAGGAACAAGCAGTAATCGGATGGAGCAAGGTCTGGAGAGTATGGAGGATGAGGTAGAACGTCCCAATCAAAACTGTAATAATTTTTGCCTTACGGCTAACGCAAC
>KQ435711.1:2776104-2796546 GCA_001276565.1 Melipona quadrifasciata
CCATAAACGGCTAAGAGATAAGCCTGCATGTTTATATAAACACAGCCACTTAGAGTCACTCATAGCGTGGCGCGGAAGAAACTTATGGGACAACCTAATATATATCTGTCTCACATTTTTGTCAGATCTTTTTTTATTATTAAAAAACTCACAGATGTTGCGTTACGTGACACTTTAGTTTCGCTTTTATTTGTCAAATAAAACTGGTAAAATTTGAACACTAAATTTTTGGACATTCTGGACAAATAGTCGACAAATCGCTGAACCAATTCATATTGGCAAAAGGGTAGTGTCATTTGAAATTTACTAATAAAATGTAGAGGATGTCTAGAAATTTAATGTTTAAATTTTGCCAGTGTGCTCTATATACAACAGAATGAAGACCTATTTGTCACAGATAATTGAAAAATAAGAATTCAAAGATTCATACAATACCCATGCATTCTAATAAATACATTGAAATTTCTAGATTTCTAGGTTTAATTAGCATGTGCGTATTAAACATGAAACCTCTCGATAGGCCTGTATAAAACAATCAAGAGAAATGATCGCCGAAACAAACCGCCGAACGAGTGTGCGTCGGGAAAACAGAGAAAGACAAAGAAAGAAAAAAAAGCGGGAAAAATCCTCTACTAACGATTTGGTCACTGCCGTGAAAAAGAAACACTCGCGTTGATGGAACTTTGCAGAGAAAACTGAAAAAAGAGAGAAAAAGAATTGGCAAAAATATGTCATTAAAGCGATACATATACATATATACATATATATATATATATATATATGTCGCAGAGAGGTAATCGAACGCGACGCGAAAATATCCACGTAAACGTAAAGTCCAGAGACGTTTCTCGTTCCCTTGGTCGACTTGTTTCGATGGTTCGTTCAACTGACGAGCGTAATCCCCGCGGATGAACCGTGAAGAGGCAAAAAGGTGCACAGGGAGAAATACGCGGAGCCTTTGTCTCTATGGGAGAACAAATGTGCCATAAAGGAGAGGTGCCTACAGGCCGTGCAAATAGTATTGGCAGCCGGGGCAAGCCAATATTGGCACCAGCGCCGCGAGTAGAAACGAATCGAAGATGCGTAGCTTCGTCGAGCAATTTCCAAGTCGCCGCGAAAATCTTGCCAATGGTGAAACAACAATTTTTAGTCTCGGAGCGTATCAGACTGAATCGATGGGGAAATAACGTTTGATTTATTGCCTGTATCGAACTATTTGTTTAATTGGTTGGACTTCGATTCGGAGTTTTTAAACTGAACCACTTTCTATGTTATTTTTTCCATACTAAATACCAATTTCCTTGGCAATAAATCATTTAAAAAAAAACGGTAAAAATTGTTATTAAACCTAGCTGATTATTGTAAATCTATAAAAATGATCAAAAAGTCTAAATCATCAGGCATCGTGTATTCAACTGCTGATAATTATTACATTATTGTACAATACATTTGAAGCTTTAAATATGTGTCGTTGGAAATACTCAGGTGTCTCTTGAAAATCTTGACAGTCACAGTTTGACTATTTCGAGACGGATTTTTCTCCCAAAGTAGGCATACAGAAGCTTGGCATACATCAAAATTATATTCTACGTTTTTTCATATCACACGCATTCAACGTCACAAACATTTGCACTCTCAAAATTATCATCACTGTCTACCGCAATACCTATCGTAATAAGTTTAAAAGTATCTTTAGAAATTTTCGAAATTGGAAATGTTTGTGCGTTTCTTAGAAAGTGTCGTCAATCGTTGTTTTCCCCTTTGGAAGCGGATTTTCTTTTTACGTTGATTCCCAGCTGCCAAATCTTAACTCGGGATTCAACGCAATTGCGCGCGAAAAATATTCCAGCTCCCTCACTCGCTCGTGTGTGTGTGTGTGTGTGTGTCTCGTTGCTATCCGAGCTTCAACAGTGTGTGTTTTCGAAACGAGAGAGAAAGAGAGAGAGAGAGCGTGCACATTTGCATCGGCAAAGAGGAGCCGTGGATGCGTGCAGCTTCGAGTGAACCGGCTCGTATGAACGTGATGAATAATTTCTCGCCAGGATATGAATAAACAACGGGTTTCGCGGCAGTCGAATTAAAAGATCCGGACACTTGGCCCCGTGGAAAAAGAAGCTGAATTAAAATATTAAGCGGACTTCTCGCTTCGATGAAAATGTCACCGTACAAGAGAACTTGTCCCCCCCGACTGATGAATGGATGGAGAAGAAGGGAAAAGAGAAAAAATGACAGTACACGGACGAAAGTTGAGAGAAAGGGGACAGATGAATACGAAAGTGGAGTGCGAGGAGATATACGAAAGAAATACAAACCGAGTCGACGAGAATTATTATCTCGAAATATCTCGTTTCTTTATTGATTTTGAAATGAATTGTGCCGCGCGTTTAATTTATACCGATATTCATTACTGGATCGCGAGTATTTGCGAATTTTTCAATTTTTATTAACCTACGTGAAGAAACAGCGAGTTCTGCTCGCGATATCTTCATACATTTGTGCATTTGTATATTAATTTCGTACTTGGGTTTATCTTCAATTTCCCATAAATCCACGACGATCCCCTTCATTTCCCCCCGTGAATGCGTAAAAATTCGCAATCAACTCCGAGGGAGAGTCTTTGACAATTATTTCTAAAAATCGACAACGCTCGTCGCACTCGACCGGTGTAGATCATTCCGCGAAGCAAATTAACACATCCGAGGCCGGCGCTTTGTTTAATCAGAGGTCCGAAATAAAATTCGGGATATCGGTGACGGCCACTGATCGTTCACACGGTTATTTTATAAAACTGGATTACTGGTCATCAGTAGCCGAAAAGTGCTTTTAATCACTCGTAACGGCGAAATTAAAAATTAATATCTCCTTATCGTTTTTTTTCTTTCGTTTTTTTCGTTTTTTTCTTTTTCAGAATTTTCATCGATCATTGATCGACAAGTGGCTTCCATTCAAGTTTAATCTGCCGTTTAATTTCTACTCGAAAACGAAAATCACTCGTCGACGAACCGCAAAATCTCTCGAAAAACGAAACGATCAAAGAACATTAATTTTCTTTTAATTGCTCTGACTGTGAATTAGACCACTGTTGCGAGTGGTTAAAAGTTTGTCCCTCTGCAACCATTGTCGATGACGGAAGTTTAATTTTTGTCGTCGGTAATCGCCGTCGAGTTGAGCGTCGAATTTTAACGCTGATTACCAATAACCACCGTCGACGAGGAAAAAATTTTTTTTTGTCCCACTACAGTCAATCGTTACTGATAATACGCTTTCATTTGATCCCACTCTCCGTCGTAATTTTTGGTTCATCTTAAAACGAACCGGCAAATACCTGCTGTTTCTCTATAACCCGCGACTTGTGCCGCGTTAAATTGCTGAAACGGCCCGTTGCACGACATTGTTACGGCGCTCGTTTTAATATTCCGCGATAACGTTCGAGAAGAAACGCGGAAAGCGATCGCTTTTTCATCGACGCCGCGGGCTCTATTATCGTTTGTGAAACTTTGTCGAACGAGCTAAGGCATCGCGGCAAACGAGTTCGATTAATAAAGGAAAGAGATGGGAAGGGAGAGGAGAGATGAGAGAAAATTCCTTGAACGACGAGGTGACTGAGACACCTGCGAATTGACTGCACTCCCGATAGGAATTTTCGCCGGCGATGAAAACACGAAATTGTTCTCGATTTTACCGGGAATTCGAGCGTCGTTGTTACCGCGAGCTTTCGAAATTATTCAACCGGCGGCATCCGCGAGAACACGTAAGCGAGGAAAAACCGTATTCTCCGTGTCTTCGTTGATGGTGCAAAACGAACTCTCACTCCCAATGAAAATTAGACGAGAACTGTCAGACGTTTGTGCTTCATCGAGAGTCTATTATATTGGTTTGTTGCGCGTATTTTCTGTTTTAGACTTCATCGTTCGTTCGTTCGTTTACTGCTAGCGAAAGTAATTCTTGCTGTTAACTCGAAGATTCTTTATGTCGATACTTGATAGGTTAATTTTCGCAATTTGGATATTTGCAATTGACTGAATGTATACGAAAATAATGGACTTCACGATGGAAATAATTTGTATTCCAAACTAGAAACACTATGTCGAAGTTTCTAAAAATTTCAAGACAGTGACAAAACAATTGAATTTAGAGTAAATTTAGAATCGACGTAACGTATTGCGAAAGCGCAGAATTAATTTTTAAACTCGCATATGTTATATACGTACGTATGCATTATATTATTATTATTATGTTAGTACAAGGATAATAAGGATCTATTCTTTGCGTCGTCTATCTTCATGCTTCATAAAATATGCAAATTCTATAATCAATTCTTTCCCATACTGTCACCAAATATTAATTATGAGCATAACGTTAATGATCGATCAAAAGCAAGATAAAATTTGGATTATCGATGATGGTTGCTGATAGCTATGTCAGCACATATAAACCAGACCAATCATACATAAAATTTTCATCACTCAAAATGGTTATTCGTAACCAGAACAATTGAAGATTAACATCTTTCAATCGTTTCATTTCGACGAGAAGATTCATTGCTGAAATTCATTTCTCCCAACTTATTTCTATTATTCTCTGACTGAATTTGCAAACTTCACTCGAAACTGAATTTCGTCATTTCTCAACATCGCGATTACGTGAAGAAAACTCCACAAGGAATTTTCCAAAGAGAACACCTTAGTCTTTATACTTGTATTATTGCAATCCTCCGGTTATACGTGAAACTTTGAGAAATTTGAAACTGACTTGCGACAAACAATCCAGAACGTATCGAGATACTCGCGACGATTTATCGTCTGGTTCTTAACGATTCAATTTCTTTCTTAAGCCAACAGCTCATCTCGCTCGGCGCTCGAACTTCTGTTTCCCGGCTGTACATTGCGCAGCGAGAGATGAGAGCCTCTCTTTCTCTCTTCGTACCGGGACGAGTAGAACGCAGACCCCAAAGCCGTGAAGTTTAAGCTTCTGCGAGCGTTCGGGCTCGGCGGAGGTGCTCGCGAACACGCGTGAAATTACGTTAATTTGCAAGTTGCCAGGCGCAGCGCGGAGTATAAGCCCGGCCTGGTAATTTGCCGGTAGCTCGGCTCGATTGTTTTCACGGTAGACACCATCGCCACGCAATCCTCCGCGTTGCGTGGATTAGAGTCGAAAACGAAGAAAAGAAGATATTCCAACGGAGAGAGGCGCGAAGTGGTTGGCGATGGCGGAGAAGACGCGTAACGTTGCTTCCTCTGCGAACGAGAACTGCATCCCTGAAAGGAGGAGGAGGAGGAGGAGGAGGAGCAGGAAACGCGGCATGAAAATTGCTAGCCGTGAATAACCGAGATCCAGCGGGTTCGTGTAATCTGTTTTATGTAACTGCTACTGGTGTTTCGCCAATTGCGTAATAGAGCATAGCGGCCGTCCATAACAATAATTCAAATTGATTTCGCGTGAAGATACGAATTCACCGACGACCGCATAATTCAACGCGCTAATAACCGCGCTAACGGACGAGCGATTCCATCTACGATCGATAACAATCGACGTTGATAACGAAGCGACTTGGCGACTTGGCGAAGAAAGCGACTGGTAGACAGGAATGGGTCGAATCACCCTTGACCTGGCAATATCCAGTGGGATGACCGATCTGATCTGACAATTGGTTAGGTAATTTGTTCGTTTGGTGTTTTAAGGTCTTTATTTTTCACTAACAAAAATATGTACAATAATGATACAGTGACTGCGTCTAAATATTGACTGTTTAACGCGAGAGTTAAGTAGGAGACACTGTTAGACTGCACCAGACGTGGACCATCGAATACTAAACTGCGGATAACTGATCTTTTTTTAACGCACTGGAGTCAGTTCTTTTATACCCTGACTCTCACTATGTCCTTTCCCCTCAAGGGGAAAATGGGTGTTGTCTAGTGGTGTTTAGGCTTTTGACGATTGCCTCATAGTCCTGTCGATACTGTAACCTGGGTCCACGTCGTGGGATTGTTTATACTACAGTCTGGGTTGTGTCCCCTACAGTTCGACTAAATGCGTTTTCCTTTCTTATTCTCTGAAATAGCTTGTAACATTAATAATGTTAAATTTGTTCGTTTACACTAATACAACCAATGTGTAATATTATATTACGGTAATATTAGTGCAAACGTATAAATACACATATAGTTACATATAGGAAGAAATTAAATAACTTTGCTAGTATGTAAAGAAAAAGTCATATACACTGTGGGTTATCGTTCGCTTACTTTTTACTCATTTCGAACGATAGATCTCACATTTTTCATTTTTCATACGTGGCTTGTCTTCTTTTTTACTCGCACAGACTGAAGGACGACGACCTTCCTCTCGTGGTGCAGTGTACAGTAACAATAACCCAGAAAGCTAACACAAGCAGTACGCAATGCCATTAACGAAATGAAATTAATAGAATGGACTGGCAACGATCATTAAATCTTCGAACAGATCTGTGTTTACAGAATTACGAATGTCTGCGTGAGTAAGGGAAGACACGAAATGTATGAGGAAATAAAATAATTCTGCCCTTGTGTGTATTTGCGTAGTGTAAAATGTAAAGTCTATCCTTTGAAACGAATGAAAAAACGAACGAACCAAAACCAATATTTTCATTCAGAATGACCTATCAAACACACCGGTGACGTTATTTGATTTCGTTCTGTACATCATATGTATTATTGTTATTTTAGTAGACGAACATAAAACAAACTTCAATATTGTCAAATCAATAAATGACACTCTTTATTAAAGGTGCACGTGAATAAAGTCTCAAAAGTCCACTTTCGACGTGTACTGCCGAGTTAATAATTCGAAACCAAGTAAATCCAATTTGAAGATTGTAAATTATAATACGTAATTGTAACGCGACTTATATTATAATATGTTATGTAGTATATATTTATAATGTTATATAGTATATATATATAATTATATATTAATTATATAATAATTATAATTGGAGCATAATTAGTTCGGACAATCGAGGTTCTGTTACGCCTCTTTGTCTAAGGTTTGTTCCAGAAAAGAAGTAATCCAGCCATCGCACAAATTACGTAAACGCGCGTGTGTGTGAGCCTAACCATGGACGACGTTTGATACCGCGGTAATCGTTTGTGACATGAACGTTATCATTGGCTCGCGTCCCATGCCTTCTTTTCCATCTTCCCAACGATATACGTATGTGTGTACATGCTCTCCATACATGTGTATCCGTCGCGCTCGTCAAAAGGACAAAAGATGGGCGTGCGCGCGAGTTCAGAAGCGAATTAAATACCACGAAATGTCTCTTCCGGGCTGGATGGGTCCGAGGGGAACACACGCGCGGATGAAAGGGGCACTGGAGTGGCTTGCTCGCTGGCGGTGCAGCTATTTTTTCTGCTAATGGCGGACAGAAAGGCTTACGAGTGCAAGACCGGCAAGCAAGCTGGAAGAGAAGCGGATGGGCGAGAGCGCGCCCATCGAGAGAGAGAGAGAGGGGGAGAAAGAGAGAGATGTGGAGTGGAGAGAAACAGAGAGAGTGCGGAGACTGAGCTTAAATAACGCCGCGGGAGAAAGAGAGGAGAAAAAATACGCGAGGATAGCTCCGGTGGATAGTTCGACTTGCCTCGCTGCTGTTGAATGATACCGGTCGAGAGTTTGACGGCCGGTAATTTTTAATCAGTAAAGCCGTTCCCGGGCTTTCGTGTGCGACCGTGTAGCGCACGAGAGTAGCTCCACCAAGCACGTTTCGATGAGCTCCCGGCTCGAAAAGAGGCGCGTATCGATGATAAACTCGCGCGTGATAGACGAATGCTTTTCACAGAAGGCATCCTTTCGATTCATTCCGGTTTAACGTTGGTTGTGAACGAGTCCACACAGCCTCTCCTCCCGTTGCCCTAACCCTTTCCGAGCAGAATGGAACTTGCCGAAACAAGCAGAAAGCGCGAGAGCACCGTTGCATTATTGTATCGAGATCTGCTCGAAATTTGTGCAGTTGACAGTTGCATTGAAGATCGATTTACGAATGGATTCAATTACTCGCAATTAGAGAGAGCGAATCAAAATTATCAAAATATATAATCAAAATTTTAACCACTTGGGTTGGAATTTAATCGACGAATAAGTCTGACATAGTTGTCATCTGTGAAAAATGTTAATTTGAAGGGTTTAAGGTTCGGGATGCATCATGGAAGGACGAATGGACTTGGGGTATTGAGTGGGAGAAGATAGTGGTTGTGTTTATAGGATGCATTTATAAGATGCGGTTTCGTCTCGGAGTCACTGCCTAGACTGCCTAGACTCATCAGTGAGGCTGATGACAGCGACTCCTTACCCTAGACGCTTGTTATTTTAACTACCAACTAGGCTGGATGGTCCATGCATCCTAGCGGTGTTGTCGTCTAGCGGTGTTGCCGCACTCTGCTTTCTTTAACGTCGAAGATTGACAGGACCTCGAGACGCTAGGCGCGCAGCCACTTGCGGCTTGTGCTAGCCAGTGTTCGAAACTCGTAGTTGAGGTACTAGGCTGCTACATATTTGTATATGTATATGTATATATTTATATATATATATATATTTATATATGTATACATATATTTATATTTATATTTATATATATTTGTCGGGTTAGGAAGGTAAGGATGTTGGATGGACAAATGGACTTTGGGGTTGTGAGAAAGAGAGAGAGAATAGAGCGTTTTTGCGTTTTCGTCTCGGAGTCACTGCCTAGACTCATCATCAGTGGGGGCGCTGATGACAGCGAGTCTACCTCAGATGCTTGTGTCGGAGCTACCAGCTAAGACTTGTCGGTGCATGCATCCTAGCGGTGTTGCCGTCTAGCGGTGTTGCCGCACTCTGCTTTCTTTAACGTCGGAGATTGGCAGGACCTCGAGACGCTAGGCGCGCAGCCACTTGCGGCTTGTGCTAGCCAGTGTCCGAAACTCGTAGTTGAGGAATCCCAGGCCGCCACAAATTTAATCGACGAATAAGTCGACTTTTGGTCTGACATGGTTGTCATCTGTGAAAGATGTTAATCCAATCTTGACAAGAGGCCATTGATTATAGACATCAAATGATTGTATACACAATTGTTTGCAAGACGAAAGAAAGAAGAATGTGTATCCGTTGTTAATTATCTACTTCTTTCGATAACAGCTGAAACAAGCATCGCGACACGTCGTTGAATGTGGCTGGAAATCTCGATTGTTTTAAAATCCCCACGTGTAAGATACATCTACGCTTTAAGCCACTTGTTGGAAGTTTAAGTCTCTGCAGAATAAATTTTCATCCATCTTCAGTTATTTTCTCTTTAATTATATCCTGTCGTATTATCAATCATTATCTTAATAGATATTCTTTTGCGGGGGTGTTTGATGACGAGACAGTGTTTAGGTTTTTCTTCAACTTTATTTACACGCGCTTACTGTACACTGGTTCGCTTGACGACGAACGAGTTTCTGGTTTTCTCCTGCTCACTTGGTCTTCGAGGAAACCTCGGTCCCTGTCCGTAGCTTTCCTAATTGGCTAAGCGTTTTTCGGCTTTAGCCAATTAGGCTGCCGGGAAATTGCACCGCGTTCGTAACGCGCTTTCTCTAGAGTGCGGCTGCAATTTCTTCGGGGACTGTTTCCTAGATTTCTGATGACGTAGCGGGGCTTGTTTTATTGCTATCACGTGCATCTCAGCAACCTTTCGACCCGAGTGCGGCCTCTTAGAAATCCTAGAATTTACCACGCTCGCGGATGCTATTCTAGCCGTGTTATTATTACTTGGTGCGGACCATGTTGTCCTATGCACCGTAAGAACAAAACTTGGCCCTCGCAATTTACTAGCATATCCGGCGCGTGAGTCGTAAAGTCTCCTAGCTTTTCTTCTCGTGAGAACAACTTTCTCCGACATCTGCTAGCCGCTTCAAACTTAAACTGTTATTTCTATTTAAGATATTCTGCGTATGATTGCCCAAATCAAGATCAGAAATTCGATGGAGAATCTCGTTTGGACTTTGAATTACAACTTAAATCATTCACGATTTTCAACATCTCACGAATTTTTTGTGAAATTAAACAATGAACCGTTAAATTACATACGTGCATATATTACACGTTGAACGAGCGTGAAATACTTACACAGTGTTATATTTCTTTACCCTTGTACAGTCTCTGACATTACTCCAAAGACACTGCTTTATCACATGCCTGGATCCGAGCGGAGCAATTAGCTTTATCGTAGAAATGATATCTCTTTAAATCACTTTAGAGACAATTAGCCTCTTTTGTCATAGAAACTGTACGACGTTAATTCTACTCGCGTCTCTCAGTGTGTATCACGCGAGAATGGGAACTTTTAGGGATATGAGAATTAATTCTAACGCGTCCCTTTGGATTATTTTTTAAAATAATCGCGTTTTTCTGTTTGCGAGGAATTAGGATCTGCCTAGACGGGTATTAGCTCTACGGCATTTTCTTTTCGCCTCATTTTCTACATATTCGTGTTTTTCCTCGTCGCGAATATGCAAATTTTTACGGACAAGGTTAATTTTACTGCGTCTCACTTTAGAGATAATCATAGTTTTTATTACAGAGACGAGATTTAGAGGCAAGACAAATTCAAGATAAATTCTGCGGATCATCATCTATCGACTTGCTTCTCTTTCGATCGTGTTAGAAATAACGATGTTCCTCTTTTTTATTGCAAAAATTCCATCGCATCTTTTTGAATCATTTTAAAAACAATCATATTTTTAATTGTACTGTATTTATTACATCTCTTCACACAGTTAATTCTACTGCCCCGTTTCAAAGATAATTTTTTACTGTAAAAGTACGGATTCGTGTGGACTTTAGATTAATTCCACCGCGGATTAATTATTTTCACTAAAATACCAACTTATATAGACACGATTTAACTAGAACTATTGTCTTTATACGCTACGTGTTTCGCAAATAACTCTATGAAATTACTTTTACCCGGCACTAACGAAAAAAGAAAAAGAAAAGAGAAATTCTTAAACATCGAAATAAATTAACAATTTGTACATACTAAAGGTCAGCAACGCGACTTTAAACGTCAAAGGCCGTGGTTGTTGCAGTATTCCATCAAACAATTTTCTCTCCCCATTAACATTAGAATATGAGAACAGCTCCGCCGTAATTGCGTTTTTCTATCGCAACGAACGGAATTAGTACGTAGCAAGCGTGACGTAAATACACGGAGAACGCGGAGAATGTTTATGCCGAAGCAGAGTATATGGGTGGCGGTGAGATTTACAGAATGCATAAAGCAGAATGGGATGCATGGCGCCATGCATGGGGAAATTTGGCTGCGCCTGGAGAGATTGTGTATTGTGCGTGAGAGATTCCCAAGAATACGAGTACGATTGAAAAGCGGGGGATATTCCGACTGAATCGGCCGGAGGGATCGCGAGAAAATCGTTTGGAAGTCGAAAAGGGAGGATTTTGAGTGACGTGGGAATTATACCGTGGGATGATACTGCCGCCACAATGCTATTACTATTGTTATTATTATTTCACTCCAACTAATTCTATTCCGTTCAATTCTGTTTCCTGTTGATTTGGAAAGCTATCTCGGGGGTAATATTAATCGTACTGTTATTTGCAACTGATGGCAGATAATAATTTCATCGATAATGAAGATTATTGTCGATATGGATTTAACCCTTGAGGCCTAATGACGATGATTTAGACTGTGTTGATCATTTCCGCGTGATTTGAATTGCGCCAGTTGTTCAATTAAATCAGTTTGATAATGATTTTTATAGTTTTAAATGGTGGCAGTAAATTTACGAAACGTGTAAATTTGTGAAATTTAATATCGTTGAAATATATTGCTTCTGGTTGCACGCCTCTGACGGGACAATTTATCACGATGTATATTCTCCTTTCGTTTTGTTGATTTTCATTCAATATTTACACGATTACACAGCTTTTGATTAATCTTATTTTAAGCATCGATGGTGGTTGGATGACTATTTCATCTTACTTTTATTTGATTTACCGTCAGTTGTGCTATCAATTATAAAGACTCGACATTTCGTCTGTAGTTTTTGAAGAAATTTCTGAAATTTCTAAAATTTAAAACTGACGTAAACGATCCACGACAGTTTTTACTTAACTTAAGTTTACAAGATCATCCAACTAAAAATATTAGATATCGAAGTAGTATACTACTAAATAGATCGTGTTAATACACGGACCGATATATGCGTTAATTATATAAAAGTATTTTTTTAAAACTCTCTTATTCGCGAGATTGAAATATAAAGAAAAATTAGATTTAGATTTGAGAAAGAATCGTTATTGGTGATTCAAAATCCTTTTATTCCAAAAGAACGTCAAAACATGGAAAAATATTCGCACGTTTAAAAACTAATAAAAGTCGTTTTACATCGCTCCTCCATTTCACATCAAATTAACCGGTTTCCAAACCGTTGTTCCAATTTGTTTCAATGAAACATATTATCCCGCGTATGATTGCCACGATTGCGAAACCACCCTCGTTCACAACCACGAAAGCAGCAACGTTCCTCATCCACGTTTAATCCATTAAACACGTATTGAGGATATTCAACGACACGCACCTCGCGAATTCGCCAACTGTTTTTACGTATATCGCAGCAATTTGTCCCGAGGTTCAATTCCGCTCGTAAATCTTCCGCGTGTTTTACATTCTTCATTCCCGAAGCGAACGCGTCGCCCAATTTATATCGGCTGCGAAATTCCCCTCTCGTCATTATGCTCTTTCTTTCGTTCGCCAACCCGTCAGTACGTTTTCGAGCAAAAGGTAACGATCGACTCTTATTCGACATCGCTATCGCAACAATTTAGCCTCGTGTGATTATTTGAATTTGATCGAATTTCACACCCAAGGGAGAATGTAAAGTGCAAAGTAATTGCTTGAATCTGTGCGGTGAAATTTTAAATTTTCGCAACACGCGGTATAAATTTCTAATTTTTGCGATTCGTAGCTATCTGTGCCCTTGACGGTTTAAAATATTCATTTTACTCGACAGTGACGCATTTCTTCTAAGAAATTGGCTCAGAACGAGCAACTATCTTTCGTTTTTAAAAAATCCTGTACGAACTTACATCATTTAAGAGGACATCCGTTCCTGTGGAATTTTTCACGGAAAGGAATGTTGAACTCTCGGAAACTTTTTTAAAAAATGTTCTCGTGGGACAGATGTTTTAAAATCTCTGTAATAAAAGTTCCATGGAAAGTCATTCTGGAATGTCTATTAAAGAAGATTCTATAAAATACGTAAGAGTGCCAAACTATTAAACAATGTAACGTCATATTGCTGAAATTTCAACTTTGTATTGTAACACGATGACAGACCAATTAATCGATGATGATCAGAACGCAAATATCGCGCAAATATATGAAATCGGTAATATCCTTAGCGGTCTATTGAAGAGAAACAAGTTTTGAACTATAAATTATTAGTTCGAGTAATACATAACAAATAAGCAACATATTCAGAATATGAATTTAACTGTGACAAATTAACTTAATTATTTAATATTATTGTGGCGTTATTCCTTGAATAGTTGTAATATTTGTTCTTACTGGAATTTACAGCGTGAGAATATTCTTTAAAGAAATTCCACAGTCCAAATAAATTGCTTCGTCCGAGACAGCAACTTGAAAAATATCAGAAACAATTATTTGAACAAATATTTCACAATCTTTCTGCCAGGGTCGACGAAGGAATTTATTAAATTTATAGAACGTTTCACAATTTTGTACTTGTCGAAAATGTATCCTAGTCTCATGAATATCGTGAAATGCTTCGTTGCGAGAGAAACAAAACGAAATTATTTCGACTGATTATCATAAATCCATCTTGAAAAATATGTAATCGAAATATTGCGCGTGATGAACGCCCTCGTAAAATCAAATGAATATTTCAAGCAAAGATAATGAGGATAAGTAATTATTTTAAATTAACCAAAACAATTAACCGCGCGAGAGACAACGTTGAATTATGTCGTTGCGCGTGTAAAGAGAGAAATATTTATTTTGAATAATTATTCCAACTGCGTGAGATCGTGTGGAAAAAAAAATATAATGACATTTCAATGGATACGAAGGTAAATAAATAAATTTTAAACAAACTGCGTGAATGCGAACTGCTTTCACTTTTTTCTTTCGAGCATCGCCTGGCCATTTGACCGCCGGATTTAAAATACGCGCGGCCGAATTACGTCAGGCGGGAAAATTAAAAGGAAACAAAGAGAAAGAGAACCAAGAGGGCGACGCGAGGTTTGCGAATGGCCTTCGACGACGAGACTCTTTGTTTTGTCAGCTTATTGCGACAATGTTGACGTTGGTAGTCAGATTCAATCGGGACGAGAGATCTCTCTGTGGTTTCGCGAATATCCGAGGCGAAAAGGCCGTTAAAAAAGAGAAAAACACGAAGGAAATAAAGGAATGACAAAGTGTCGATGGAAGGTTGGTACTTTGACACGGTGCGGTTAAATCTGTTTTCCACGCGGTGTGGCCACGTTCACTGTCAAAGGGAGAGAACGTTTAACGTTTCCTTCGCGTCTAGGTATCTCGTCAAACGAAGAGAACAGAGGCGTGTTCTCGTCGAAAATATCGTCCTTGATACGACGATATATATATGATAATAGGAATAACAATTTTTCATCGTCGAAACGTTTGAGAAATCTGTTTCTGAAGAAATACGAGATCTAACATACAATCTAACATCTAGTTAAAGTGTCTGTGTCTTAATTTGCCCACAAAGCTCAAAAATAACAGCTTCTTCATTCTTTTACCTAGATTCTATACTTTTAATTGTCGTCACAAAAAAATGCAAGAATGCATAAACAGACGCGGTTCAATCACGATGTAATAAATATTTGTTTAAATTTTATGAAATTTTATACACGTAGCGAATATATAAAATTAAAGAGTAAAATTCTAATATAATGTCGTACAGCGATCTTGCAATTTCCATGTTCAACATTAAAAAAACCAAAACTTGGTAATATGAATTATGGCTTAACGGGTTGAGAGTATGGACTTTTTCATTCGCTAATTAATAACTGACGCGTTACGCGAATTTCATATGCACGTGTGTACATACGGTTCACGGTTCACGGTTCACGGTTCACGGTTCACGGTTCACGGTTCACGGTTCACGGTTCGCGGTCCAAGATCTCTGGTAGACTCTGGTATTTTCCAGCTCGCGCCGGCTTAAAAGCGATCCCTTGCATCAACAAGTTAGCTTCGGGTCCGGCCGGTACCGCCAATTCATTCCTTCGTCCTTTATACCAGGATCACAAAGGGAGGAGGGAAAAAATAGGGCGAACAAGTGCCTGGTAATTAACTTACGCTCGACCCCTCTTTAAGTGGTTTAAGTGGCGCGGGAGATGTACCGGAAGAGAAAAGAAAGACGGAACTTTGAATTTTCTAACGTTACGACGGATCGAAAGAAAAAAAAAAGAAAAAACTATTGGCACGCTCAGTTTTCTCGCGATTAACAGAAATCTGTTTCCGTAAATAGTTTGTTAACAGCACAAGAGCAACGTGCGCAGCAGCAATTTCCAACTGCGAGTTGCACGATTTCTTGGAACATCATAAAAATCAAATACACTCTCCCAAGATACACACGTTGATAGAAATTTGCAAATTCTGTCAAACTTCAATTTACCTTTTGCAAACACAAAGTACGAGATTAAATTGAATAACGAGAATTTTTGTAATTACCGCAGAGTCACCGCGACTTGTCACGTAAGTTTTACTATCATTACGATGGACGAGCGAAAAGGTCCAATTTCGATTTTCAAAAACACGGTGCATACTTCGAAGCGTTTACAACAGGAGACGAGAGACGTACTCTTTTAACTTTCGGGAAGGAAAGTTCGACACCTGATTCTACGTTGCACTAAAAATGCTTCTCTGCGAAACTAACTGTTCCGAATTGCACTCCCCTGCTCGTCCATCAGAGAGTTCGAACTCGCGCTCCTTTGCACGCCCCATCAGAGTTATTAACAATCCCAGTCCCCGCTCGGCACTCGTTGCTCGTTCACGACGGATAATAGGACTGTCGATCGAGTATTTAAAACTCGGAATCGCGAGCGACAGTGTCCCCGTTTTCGCGTTCCCGTGTTTCCTGGTTTCTTATTTGCGAGAGGCGCGCGCAGCGGGAAGCAATCTTGATCTCGACCGCGTACGAAATACCGAGAAACACCCCGTTCCGCGGGAAAAACGACATTTCCCAGCAAATTCCTCTCGTTCCGCCTCGCCATCGACGAAAGTATTTTTGGAGAGGGATAAGTGAATGACGAGACTAATGTTCTTCTTTGAATACTTTATTCGAACATACACCAACTATCGGGATGACGGGCGAGTCACTGGATATCGCCAACGGACGGACCGGTAAACTAAACTGTGTGAACTACTAAACTCTTCACGCTGGTTATAAAATTCTTAACTCCCTTCGCTCTAGATCGCGTCGTCTTTTAAAGACCTCGATCACCGGCTTTTCGTCTCTAATTGGCTAAGCGTTTTTTAGCTTTGGCCAATTAGACTGTCAGGGAAAATTCCGCCTACTCTTTCTGGGCCTTGCACGTTACCATCTGGTATGTATCAGGCCCGCTGGCCTGAGTGCTGACCCTTCCTAATCCTAGAATTTACGACGCTCGCAATTGCTGTTCTGGCCATATTACTATTACCTGATGCGGACTTTATTGTCTCACGCACTTTAAGAACAAAACATGGCCTTCGTCATTCAACAGCTCGTATATCCTGAGAGTCGTAAAGTCTCCTAGCTTTTTGTAGCATTGGAATTTTTTCCAACGTCTGCTAGCCGCTACAACACGTTAATACTAATAATGTTTACATCTACCTTTGTTCTCAGTCACCTCAATCATTCGCTTTGGTAATAATTTATACAAACGGTGGGGTGGTCTCCTCTCTGATACTTCGCTGCAATTCCCTTCCATTTCGTGTCCCCTCAGAGCGAAGCACTTAAAGGGGAACAAAGAATATAAAGTCAGCGGTGGCCTGAAGAGCGGACGTGTGGCTCTCTTCTCCTACGGAATCAGAAATTTTTCAGCATCCGTGGCACGTTGCGCGGACAGCGATTTTTCACTCCGGCTCCGGCCGGAAGAATCGGCGCGGAGAACCGGTCGGACGCAAAATCGGTGCAAAATCTGCGCGACGCACTTCTGCGGTGAAAACCGACCCTCCCCAACGTCGCGTCACTCGAAAGTTACGTGTCTATGCACAATCAGTCGCGAAAGTCTGCAATACGGAAGTTTGGGATTTACGGAAATATTCGAACACTTGGCACGGAAGAACTTTCCCATGTATTCTACTCGTGTACGTTGTACGCGTTGCACTTTGAAATTCGTAAACGCTCTCTGAGGAAATGATTTGGGAAGTTTGAAGGAATAATCAGAGATACTAGATGAGTGATAAAATAAAAATAAAATGAAGGCTTAACGTGTTAACGATGTATATGTAAGATAAATGAAGATCGAATCTGACTAAAAGAAAGACTATTCTTGAAATTGTATTTGAAACGTCTTTAAAGATTCATACATTTGTTGGAAACAATGCTTGGTAAATATATTGATAAATTTTGTTTTAATGTCACGACAGTTGTAATTATTGCGCTATAATATCTTACATAATATGTATAATTTATATTATAACATGTACAATTATAAGAAAACTATCGTCAAAGATAATGCAATGTATATCGTACCATAATTTTCATACTGTAACATTTCATTTTTTTCTTGTTTTCTTTCATAATTGTTTCGTGAACCAAAATGTATATGTTATAAGAAAAATATTATATATGTTATAACATTATGTATAATATACTATATATGTTACAATATTTTCCTTATAATACATTTATAATATATGTATAATATACTGTATATGTTATAATATTTTCCTTATAATATTATTATGTTATAACATGTACAATTATAAGAAAAATGTTATATATGTTATAACATTTATAATATATGTATAATATACTGTATATGTTATAATATTTTCCTTATAATATTATTATGTTATAACATGTACAATTATAAGAAAAATGTTATATATGTTATAACATTTATAATATATGTATAATATACTGTATATGTTATAATATTTTCCTTATAATATTATTATGTTATAACATGTACAATTATAAGAAAAATGTTATATATGTTATAACATTTATAATATATGTATAATATACTGTATATGTTATAATATTTTCCTTATAATATTATTATGTTATAACATGTACAATTATAAGAAAAATGTTATATATGTTATAACATTTATAATATATGTATAATATACTGTATATGTTATAATATTTTCCTTATAATATTATTATGTCATAACATGTACAATTATAAGAAAAATGTTATATATGTTATAACATTTATAATATATGTATAATATACTGTATATGTTATAATATTTTTCTTATAATATTATTATATCATAACATGTACAATTATAAGAAAAATATCGTCAAAGATAACGTAATGTATGTCGTATCACAATTTTCATGCTGTAACATTTCATTTTTCCCTTTATTTTTCATAATTGTTTCGTGAACCAAAAGCGATAAAACAATCGTTTCCAACCTTCGATTCCGAGTGGTTGACGAAAATATCGGTGATGACGCGTGCACCTAATACGCAGTCGAAAACGAAATATTAAAACGACATTAAACAAACGTGGAACGACAATTTAATGCACACGGCCACGTTTCATTACCCCTTCCTCTTCGAACGCGATCGCGCAGAGGGAAACGTATCGATACGCCGTTAAACGATTGTTTTTCGAATATACACATACCGAGCCGTCGATTTTGTAATATTTCTTCGTCGGTTGTTTCACCGTTTCAACCTTCGCGGAACATTCGTGTAATCGTTGCGATTCTTGCAAAACGTTTCGAGTCGTTTGAAAGAACAATACGCTGGTGGGGACAGATTCTTGTAAAATAAATGCGATTAAATACGGACGCGAGTTTCGCGGTTAAAAATCTCCCGGGACGGAAATTCAACGCGATTGATCGCGCGATTACGCAATTTGGGATGGATGTTGTGGATGCGATAATAAACAGCGTACCGTTTGATAGATTGCTTTCTCCCCCGCGAAAAAAAAAAAGGAAATGCCTTTTACGCTCGAGAATTAATTAAAATTCCTCTAAAATCACGGCTTTTGAAAGAAGTTGCGTAATACCTGGCCAGATATTTTTCGCGCGCCACTCTCAGCGATATCTCGGTGTTCGTTGAAAAATGCCCGAGTACCAATTGTTTCAAATATTTCGTCCGTTTCGTAATTAAAGCTGGAACTACGCACTGTTAAAAGGAATATTTTAGTTCCAACGTCGGAGCAGTTGCGATTTACGATCAAATGTGACGATCGAAACAAAGCCTGAAAGAATTTTCACGAATTGTACTAAACTTTCATTCGAAGCTAGCGCTGAATCTTCGTCAAGATAATAATTTTAACCGTCAAATTTCGAGACGTATTCTATGCTTTAAACAGATGTGAAATAAATTTAAGTGTCAAAGCGAGGAGAAATGTGGTCATTTTATGAAACTGCGTTACACCTAATTGAATTTATAATAGAATTACGTATCCTAGAATAGAAAAGAATTTTATTTTACGCACGAACGGAATATTATTTTCTAGAAGCTTGTTTTACACGCTATTGCAAGTCCATGAAACGGAAATTAAAGAAGAGAATAGGAGAGAGATAATATCATGAATATTATTACCTTTTTTTGATCGATTTTGGAATTTTTCACTCTTTGTTTTATCTTTTTACAATGAACAAACACGCGGCAAAAATAAATCACGTATTCTTTGTAAAGTTTGGCACCGACAATAATTAGAAAAAAAGTCATAAAAGAAGTGAAAAGATGATAGCGGTTGAAAAAATGCAGAGTATGCGCAAAAAATAAATAAAATAGAAGCATACGTTGCTCGTTACAATACCTGATAACGGGAATGAATTCACTCCATTTTTCTAACTGCGTCCACAAAAATATGTAATAATTGATTAAGAAAAAATATGAAATCGAGGAAAATCACAAAGACATTAAAATTAAAAGAATTTTAAAGTCGCGAAGAGATCAATGTATAAATGTTCAATATCATGAATTGCACGAACGATAATCGAGATCGCATAATTGATGCCCCATTAGAGATCGCAAGAGGTCATCAAGGTCTCGTCATTAATGATCAGTCTCATTTAACGGTAATATAAGCATCAAATATCCAAGCAATCGTGTGCCTTTTGATACGTTTGATAGCTCTGGTAATTTTCATATCACATTATTAATGAAATAATTTGAATAAAGAAATGTTGCATTTCTGTTAAATATTTTAACATGAAATAATATTACCACATTAATATCTGACAAATTAGTATATTACATTACCATATT
>KQ435711.1:2804483-2817201 GCA_001276565.1 Melipona quadrifasciata
AACAAAACTGTAATATAGAAGAAAATAAAGCGGAGTGGAGGTATAAAGAGAATTCCGTTTCTACAAATAGAAGCTATAGACTGTCATCGTCGTTCTTACGTCCCATAAAAACCAAAGTTACCAGAAATATTAAGATTCCTCCCCTTATCTATAAAGAAGCAAACTTTCCTCCAAATATGTACATATCGCAAAAGAATGAACTCCCGGGTCCTAATGTTCCCTAAAAATGTTCCGAGTTACTGCACAACCGCGAAACATGTAAACTTCAACTCCCGACCAATTTTTACGACCCCGGGCCGTATCGCGCTCTGCTATAAACGATTCGAGCATCCTCCAACAAATAATAGCCCTGAAAAGCGTAACGCGAGCCACATCGCGTAAAACGCGCGATAAATTGAGACGATCCTGCCGACAGCCTAGCTCTCTGTATTCCGAAAATTAAAGGGTATTTTGACCCGAACTCAATTCCACGGAGCAACGCGTTTAAAATACCGCAAGTGTACCCACCGCAGTCTGACAAGCTAGAGATGGGATCGAGTATCTCACAGGTGCGCCCCAATCTTTAATCCAAACCCTTTACATTTGTCATTTGTCGTTCGTACAATCTCTCCTTTAATATAAAGTCGTTTCCAGCACGCGACAAAGTGCAACAGTAACATTTTTATCCGACATTTCTTCTGTGTTAATCAGCTCGTCTGTTCTAGCTCATTAAAAACTCATTTCTCTTGCAATTCACTTTTGTAAGATTACGACGTTCTTCTCTTTAATTTTTTACTCTTTAATCAAAGTTTCGCTGTATCAGTAAATTTACTGAATTGCACAAATTTTACAAAAAGTCGCACTACTTTTGAGTACTTTTCTAAAACTTGTTATAGATAAAAGTATTTTCTAAAACTTATTATACATAAATTACTTATTATAATACTTGTTATATATAAAGTATTTCATCTAGAAATCAACTTGTGTATAACAAGCTACAATATATATATATATCAAGTACTCACAAGTAGCGCGACTTTTTACTAATGCAGCGAAACTTTGGTTTTACACAAATTGTCATATTATGTTATGTATACATATATATACATAATTATTATAGATAACACAATATGACATAATTTGTGTAAAACCAAGCTGCAAACAATGTAACACAATGCAACATTCGATGCAACACTTTTACAAATAATAGTAATTCGAAACTATCGAATTTGTACAAAATATATTTGACGAAGCTTATACATTGTACACTGAACTGTACGTTGAACAAATTACAAGTATCCTTAATTTTTATTTAACTTAAATACAAAACTCGACTCGTACGAAGTATACTCGACGAAATGCACGGAACATTGCGAACTGAACTGAAATAAAATCAAACATTCGCCCGAAACGACCGAGTTACCGCGTAAGAACTCCACTTTCCAGCAATATGTGTATATTCAAAATGCGCGAGACGAAACCCACCAGCCACGAACTTTTGAACTCGGGCTCGGCAAGTACATTTTAGACTTGATCCCATCTCTACCGGCGCGACCGCGCGCGCGAGAAGTAGAAAATTACGTGCACGGCCAGACAACGAGAATAGATGGGGCGTAGCGCGCGTCTCTCTGGTCCGGCTCTCGCGGCTCCACGAAGAAAAGAACTTTGACACGAGACAGATGCTCCGTCCTATTTTGTCGCGGGGGCGGCTGTTTTGCATGAACCGACGTGTTGCCACGCGGATCCGGTCGAGGATCGACGTCACGATTGAAATATTTACGGGACAACCCGACGGCGGGTACACCGTCCGTCCTTAGCCGTGGTTTAATATCTCTGTCTTGTTTCGCGGTCCGCCGAAACAGGATCCCAGCTTCGCCGCGTTGTTTTTCATCGTCGTTGCGCGTGCACTCGCGCGTTTTGCGAAATCGCGGTTACGAGCTACAGATGGGGGTTATTGCGAAACTTCGTTGACGAGGGGGAAACGGTGGCTCGTTACGAACTTGCGAATAGCGGGCCGGATCGACTCGACGAAACGCCTTTCGCGAATTTTATGTTAAATCGGCTACGCCGAGGCGGGGGAACTTTGGCAAATTGCTTGTCCGCATGATCGCTTTTAATACTTTCGCTTGCTTCGCCCGTCGAATTTTTACTAACGAACGAATTACCGCTTCTTTCTGTGTTTGCTTGATGCAAAAGCACTGTTTGAAGGTATGTGGATAGTTTCAAGCATATGAAAAAATATTGAGATATCTGATAAATGTAGCATCGCTGTGTGCTCTACTTCTGTCAGAGAGTATATTTTATCAGTAACGATAAAATAATATTAACATCTATAACAATAAAGTACGAGACAAAATAGTCTACATCATTTTCTTATTCTGTATTTGTTTTCACACTTTTTCACTCTGCCGAAGCACATAGTTGCACGTCAAAAAAAAAAAGAGAAAAAAAAAGAAATTGCTGCAAAGAAAGAACAAACTTTTTTCGCGGACGAAATTGAGTTTAAAAATTTGTTGCGGACAGGATGATATTCCATAAAATAACTTTTGTGAAATTTTGTTTCTCAGAAAATTTTTAAACAGCTACCCCAAGTGCGCGTATATCGATTGTAAACTAACTTGGTTAAAGTCCGTGTTTCCTGAAAACAATCCGACTGAAACGAAAATTTTGTATTTAACAACTATAATGTACATTGTTGCAATAATTTAACAACAAGAATAACATCGTTTCTCATATATACGTCTCTTACAAATTCCAATGAAAGAGTACGTCGAGCGTCCACGTACTTTTGATCGTCGAGTGTACGCAAGAAAGTTATCGTTACAAGAACGGATCGAAAGAAAATAATCGGCGATGAAAGCGAAACAACGGATGGTTCATCACGCTGCCGCTTGTAACCCGATTAATTTTCCCCGAAGAAACGAGAACCGTTCTCTCCATCCCCCTATATACGCGAAGACGATTCAATCACCAATCGAGGGGGATCGATTTTTCACCAGATCACGCGCTACACGCTACATTCTTCACGAGGGTGCACGGTATCGCGTGTTTCATCGAGTTTTCAAGTAAAACACTCTGTCCTTGAGCTACATACGTGCAATATCGCGGAAGCGACGGGGGATAGAAGACAGCCCCCCCCCCCCCCTCCCCCTCGCCATCGTCACAGTTCGCGGAAGTTTATGAATAAGTAGACCGCGGATAAAAGCAAAGTTGCTAAGTGTATAATTAACAGGCACGACGGGGGGGAATATCGAACGAGCTGGAAACTGGCGAAGATACCGGCGGAAAAAGAAGGAGGAGGGAGGGAGGGAGGGAGGGAGATTGTTGCGCCCGGAATTGGCCTGGACTTACCTCCGACACCTGCGACAAATTCTCCCCCTTCCCGACCTTTGGCAGTCTTTAGACTACCAGCAAAAGAAAAAAAATATATAGAAGGGAAATCGTGTAATGCCTTTCAACTCCGAACAACCGGAAAAGTAATATTGGAAGTAGTCCAAGGAGGGAGAGGGAGGGGGAGAGAGAGAGAGATAGGATGAAAGAAGCTCTTCCGCCAAACTCGAAGGAGTCGAAGCGAACGCACCGAACGCGAGATTTCTCATTTCTCATTTCTCATTCATCGCCTCCCATTTATTCAGCCCTGGTAATTAGCCCCATAAATGATATCCCATCCTAGAGAGCTCGGAAAGTTTTAATTGTGGCTGCCATCGCGGGTGCCTACGCCCCGATAGGTCGATCGGCAGTCGAAAATGGTTGATAGAGGAAGCGACGACATTATCGGGGGGGGCACTCTATCGCGAACGAGAGTCTCGGGATCGGTCGATTAGCAAGATCGTCATAAAAGTGGGGTAAACAGAGAGGTACGGATCCGAGTGCGAGAAGATTTTCTCTGGTACGAGAAGAATATCTTCGTTAAAAGAAGAAGGAGAATTGAGGAGAATTAAGAAAAAGTAATAAATGGAAAAGTTTGCCAGAGTTGGGTACTCTTGGTACTTGTCCGCTCTGGATATATATGTACAGAGGGTGTTTCGCAAACCGTGAATAACTGATCGCGGGTTTTATATGGATGAAATTTTTCGTTTGTTTCAATACAGTCACTCGCGAAGGGAACTTTTTATGAATATATATTACCGACATTTCGTTAACTGACTGACGAGATTATACTGGTGCAAGTTTGAAGCAAATCCGAAAATGTGCAAGTACAGAAGTTGCGAGCATTTCACAGAGATTAGATAAAAAAAAATATTTAAATTGTCACAATCGATTACAGTGCCATTCGACGAGATTGTCACGTCACATGTTACATGTCCAAAGCGGCTATTCACGCTTGGAAAATAAATATTTCATAACTTTTACATATATTTTTAGATCGTTCCCAGATTTTCGGGAGCCACTACTTGACAAATTCTCTAAAATGGAATTCCTTCGAAAATATACTCTCGAACGAGGGAATATTATTGACTGACATTTGCATCCAGAATAGTGCATCAACTAACCACGACTCGAAGAACGTTCCATGTAGAGAGAGAGAGAGAGAGAGAGAGAGAGTTTGCTAAGAGAGTTGCTTGCTCCATCTCTACGCGACTCCTTCGCGAAGAGTAATAATTTGTAGACATTTTCGTCGTCGTGGACATCTGGCAACGGAAGTTGTTCCATTCCGTCGCGAGCTATTCGTTCACGGAAACGAATCGGGGAAACGTTCTGGCAGCGAGCTCTTTCTCTCTCTCTCGATCTGTAAACTCCACGTTAAATCGATATTTGGCCACAAATTCCCAACGACTGTAACGTAGTTTAAAATATTCCGTTCGATACATACATGTATATATATATATATATATGTATATACACACACACACGCGCGCGGTTGCTCGCGGAATTACACGGAATTATAGAAACGTATTTTGACACGCGTGGTGTGCGTATTGTACGAAACGTTCTGGAAAATGACGACCATCATGGTTGAAGTTTGAAATTAATTTGAAATTTTATATGAGCGAAATTTTTGACGCAAAAACTGTAGTATATTACGCAGAAATCGTGAAAGCGTTCAATCAAAGTTGTTCAATTAATTGTTTATTACATCGAGAGGTCTCTGTGTTCAATTACGACTATCTTATTACATTTATTAATTTTCACTAAATATTAGACATTCCAACTTTATAGTTTGCGTTAATTGGTCGAAATTATCAAACGAGTGATTTAGAATTTCCCATTTATAAAAAATAAAGGTAAATTAAGAGAAAAATTCATAAGAAATTAATAATTAATTAATTCCTCCAATAAGAAAGAAAATTTCATGTAATTTGTCATAAGATTAATTGGCGTAAGTGATTCAATTTATTTAAATGTTTATAATTCCTGTCTATATTAGTTTGAGCTGATAATTCTCAACCACACATTAACTGCATCCGACGAGCAACAAGAACATTACCTTTCCCTCACATAATTTTTAGCGAAAACTAAAAAAATGTTCTTTCCGTATTTTAAAATATTTCGAGATTGCAACAGGGAATCGACGAATAGATACGAAAAAAAAAACTCGCCTGGAAAAAATTGCGCACGGTAAATTGCTAATACCGCACGCAAAAATTGCAAATTCCCCAAAAATGGAATATTTATAAGGTTTATTTCAGCTGCTCGCTAATTGCGTAACAATTCGGTAACTACTTTTCCATAATTTTTTTCACCGTCAAATACAAAAACAGGAACAGAAACTGTTTTCAACTTGTTACTTTCTTCTTTCAAGTACCAGGTATTGATTTTTAAAATCAAGAACTTACGAACGTTTAAGTTTAAGTTAGTGATGTGTTCGATGTATTCGAGCAATGAAACTATCGATTTCTCAATGAAACCATTTCTTTATAATTTAACTCGATTCTGCAGCAGGTGAATTCTGCGCGTTCTCATCGTCTTTTAATTGCACTACGTGTAGACACACATTTCCAAAATAGAGGTACAAATTTAACGTATTGAAGGTTCTAATAATATCCCAATAATATCTATTCGAAATTTACCTCATTTTCTGTAACTATTCTAATATAGTTGAATCTCTCATGTCCGAATTCCCAATATCCGCATGCTGTAATACCCGAACATTCTATTATCCGAGCATATTACGCATATACCAGTAACAGATTTTATCAATAGGATCGCAATAATGATGTCTCGTCTCAACATTTCGTCCATTGCATACACACACGCATGTACATAAAATATTTCGCTTCAAATGTTCAAAAGAAAGAAAAAAAAAGAAAGAAAAAAAAGAAAAACCAAATCTTTAAAAAATCCCAAACTCCGCCTAATCTGATGGCAACGAGCGAAATTTCAAAATATTTCACGCAACGTTGAAAATATGTACTTTCGCGAACCGCGCGTCGTGCACGTACATCGTAGCAGGCGTAGTCGCGTTGGGCGGGGGAGGGGAAAAAAAAGCTTGTCGCAGTTAAAAAGGGAGCAACGTGTTTCGCTGGGAAACTGTGTCTCTGGGAAAAGTGGAAACGATATCTTTCCGCAAGCGGCGCGGTGCGGTCCCCCTAATGACGTTCGAGCGAGTCAGGGACGTGATACCCCGCGCTGGAACGGATGCGGCGCGATGAAAAATTGGATGATGGCTTTCCCGCCTCCATCCCTGGCCGAGGCGACGTAGCAGAGAGAACACAGAGAGAGAGAGAGAGAGAGAGAGGGACCAGAGAAACACACCGTCTCTACATTCTCATCGCGGGCGTCGCGTCGTTCGCGGAAATGCTACAGCGAAAAAGCCTTTCTCTTTCACGATGTCGGCCTGTGGAGAGCGTGCGAGGCAAAAGGAAAAAAGAAAAAGAGAAGAGAAAAGAGAAAAAGGGGGGCAAAAAGAGGAGAGTGGAGGGGAGAAAGAACGAGCCGACTACAGTGGAATTCAAGAGTGATTTTCAACCGACGACGACGGCGGCGCGACGCGACACGCTGGTGAAAAGCACCAGCGGCTGGATCTTCCCAACTGAGCTTGCCAACCACCTCATATTTTATGGCCTGCCCCCCTTCCCACTTCGACGATGCTCTCGCGCGTACACGTACCGAAGCAACATCGCCGCGGCGACGTTGCCCCCCCCCCTCTCGCTCTAAATTCGTAATTCCTGGCCCCCGGATCAAGGGGGGTTTTTCGCCCGCGCCGCGCCAGCCAATTTGTCGAGAATCCCGAGAGGTGTCACCGCGGCGACAAAGTCCACGTTCGCTCGAACGTTCGCTCGTGACAAACGGCTTATGGCCGAGGTAATTCGTTCGAACTCGTGTTCGTGTCGAGCCTCCATATAACGGGAAGAAACAGTTCGGCATTTTAACGCGATTCTTCCCCCGCGCGACGACGTTGCGCGGTGTATTTATGCGGCGTGCAACTATGCGCAATTAACTGTGCGCCATCGTGTCCGGGCAGTTTCGATTTTCTTCGGACTCGAATTTCTATGAAAATGCAGAAATTACCATGATGAGATAATAACTACGACGCGGAGATTAGAAGAACATTTTTTTTTTTTCTTTTTTTGTACGACAGTGCGCATTTATGCAAAACGCCGTTTGGAAAATATATTCTGCGTTGGGAAAAACGTATTGGCATCGGTGAATCTGCTGGCGAATCTGTCTGTGTATCGTGCAATTTATATCTTTGTTCTTTTTTTTTTTTTTATTTTGAAATATATCAACTACTATCCGAATGTAGATGTTCGTGCAGTTATGCGTAGAATACATAACAAAAATAAAAAAGAATCGAAAGTATAGTGTAATCGTTGTAACGTTATAAAATATGCAGACAAAGCTTCGAGGTAATTAATTATATTCATGTCATAATCGTAATTACAATCACGTGAGTTGCATACATAGTTATAAAAATTATACAAATTATACTTGCGTGAACATTTACAGTCTACGAACGAATACAGAGTATAAAATATTCAACAATGAATAAACTCGGGGCAATAAAAAAACATCAAGAGCACAACATTTAACGAATGAAACGAGTTCCCGCTCATACGATTAATTACATTAATAGAGCCGAAGTAAATTTATTAAGTATTTAATTAGATTTCTGGCAATGTGAATTTATACATGTAAACACGCGCATTCTACAAATTCCTGAATGAAAAGTATGAAACGTGAGCGAGATAGAAAGATCTACGAGCTGAAAATGGAACAATACTTCATACGCAACAAAGACTCCGTAAAATGCAAATATTTGAACAATTGTGTTGTAATAATATTATATGTGTGACATTATGTATTAAATGCACGAAATTTAATAATTATTATAAATATTAAAATATTAATATTTAATATTATGATTATTAAAAATAAGACGTTCGCTGAAACTACTTCACTTTTGAACGACATACATTTCAGTCATAAAGTGTCATTTATATCTTGGAAACCGAACTTCAAACATTTCCGAACATAAACTTTTCTCGGTCTTTTTTATAGCTAAAATCAATCCTATAAATATCCTTCGTATACTGCCTATCGAAAGTCATTTCTTATTTTCAATGTTCAATATTCATCGCGGATAATAACTCTTGGACTGAATTCATATTTTATAACGTGAATTCATTCCGTAAAGAATCTTTTAGAACGCACACTGTCGAGTCGAAACAGTTTCTGATCGTCGTTCTTGATGGAACGTTTAAATCTTAACATTTCTATTTTTCAAACAGATACGATACTTTCTGTCCTGAAACCTTCAAACCTCTCAGTGCATATTTCGCGACACAAGTTTTTCAAACATCGAGCCTCAGTTTCTTTATCTTACAAGCTACTGTTCAATTTCGAGACAAATTGTAATACTCGCGCCAACGCTTCAAACACAGAGATGTACACACACCCGAACCTCCGTTCCGTACCCGTCCACGGTACAGAAGGTTCTGTTTACGTAAACGCGATGGTCCGGCGAAAATTCATGGTTTCGCCGGTTGGACTCCCGTTCTCCCGTAGATTTCGCCGTGAACGTTAACGCCATATTCAGACGGGGGAAAGATCACTTATGGAAATTTGTGCAGCCTGTATTCGACAAAGTACTACGTCTGCCAGTGTGTCGGGACTCAACGCGGGCCCCCCCTCCCCCGCCGTTGAATAGTAAATCAAAATGAAGTGGCGGACCGTATCTGTTGGCTACGTCCACGGGACCGATCCTCCTCCACTGTCCGTCTAAATGTTGCATTCAACTACGTGTGTTTCGTAGCCCGTCTAAACGGGGCGCACAGGCTGTACATCGTAGTTTATAATAATTCAAGTGAGCGTTAATTTCGTATTCCGGACGAATACACGTAAAAGACGAGACCCTCTGGCGTATTAACTTGATACGTTATATAGCCTTCCTGTGTGATATGATACGAATGATTAATACCAGCTACTTTGGCCGAAAGGTAGCTAGCGAGCATCTGATACGTAGCGATGGGGTCGAGTTTAATACGTACCGAGTCTAATCCGATATAAAAAGTTTTAAGCGTTGTGCGTGAGAGGTCTGCGCTCTGACGAAAACTAGCGTAAAAGTTCGCTTCGATGGGAAGTACTCGACTGCCTGCTCGTTAAAGGTGACCCTCGATTGTATGTTACGTACTTGTTATACACTGTACCCGTATTTGTAAGTGTCTTGATGTTTGAACGAATTGGAAAGCAGTAAATCGAACTCTGAAACTTTGCTTTTAAATAAAAACAAATCACAAATTGAAAGATTAAAACGTCGCGCATGGTCCATAAAATTCAGTCTCACGTCTTTCCATTTATAATCAGCCGAAACGCGTTCAACAGCGCGAGTAACGTTTTCGCGTACTTCCAGTTAGGTTCGATAATGCGCCGCTAGCTAGGTAGTCTTTATTTAAGTACCTAAGTACCGAAATATCTGCGAAAAAGTATCTGGTTCAGGTATAATCCATTTTCCTCGACTACGAGTTTCGAACACTGACTAGCACAAGCCGCAAGTGGCTGCGCGCCTAGCGTCGAGGTCCTACCGATCTCCGACGTTAAGCAAGCAGTGTGCGGAACTCCGCAAAGATGGGTGTCGGGCCAGCCTTATAGCGGGTAGTTGCAACAAGCGAAAACGTTTGGGGTAAGGAGTCGTCCGTCGCTGTCATCAGCCCCACTGATGATGAGTCTAAGGCAGTGAACACTCTCCATACACCTTCCGTCCTTCCATCATGCATCTCCCGAACCTTAAAACCCTTCACATTCATCTACCCAGGATTCCGTTCATCTTCCCGAACACTCGCGAGGGTTCCGATTTCGGTTACACTTCGGCTGCACGTTTCGCTCGATCCCATCGCTGGCGATATACCCACGGTGTATTTTATGGCGAGGCATCTCCGCCATTTAACGATGCTTTCGCTCGCGAGGGCAGTCATATTCAAGCCCGTGCCACAGACACTGGGCCCGGTTCACCGTAAATTCGCGTCCACTGCCGTAACGTCCACTGCCGTAAATTTCATCTAAAATACTTTTTTCGCTGCGCGTGATTGGTCGTCTCCATATCCCCTAATTCTCCCTCCTCCGTCCAATATATTTTCAATTCGTCTCGCACCACCTTTGATATTAATATCCGTGGATTCGGCCCGTGGCCAAAACTCGATGTTTTATGCGCTGCAGGCATCCGCGATGCCAAATCGAACATCCATTACCACGGCTCTATGGGTCTACGGTGTTGGCCTAACTACATTAACATATTTATGGTATTATACCGCTTGATGGCTCACTCGCTTGGCGAAAGATTACACCGATTACGCGATCGATTCGCGACATGTGTTTACACACGCGTGGCAAACAGATTCAGACCTCGTAATTTCTCTCCCTTACGCGCGTATTTTCATTGCAGGCACTTGAACATGGCGTATTGTGCTCGTTGCAACTCTCCGTGTCTCATCGTGGAAATAAAGAAATCTCGACCTCGATCAGAGCCACGTGACGCGACGTAACCGCGCTCTGGAAAACGAGAAAATACGGTACGTTATTGCGCTACGTTAAATGCGCTTGCATTTTCAAGATATTATCGTAAAGATTTCTCAGTAATTTCCGTTTCCTCTGCGGTGATACTGTCTCTTCTTCTTTCCGTATGGCGTGTTATTTTTGGCAAAACGAAAATATCGAACACAATTTTCGCCATCGTAATTCTACGGTCAATTATATTTTATAGCTAGTCGTAATTTAACAAGCTGTGTAACAAAAAGTTAGAATTATATTGCACACATTGTAAATTTCCACAAATTTCGTGCACTTGTTGCGTTGATTTGCCCAATGCGTACGTTGGACTTTAGCTAAACTGCATTGTTTCTTTGAATCAACAAAATTTGTTCTTGTGCATTTTTTCTTTTTTTCTTCCTTTTTTTTTTTTGTGCAACAATATACGAACCTCTGGATTTTACAGCGATTTACGATTTAGATTCAAATTTTTTGTCGCACGCAGCGTTTTTCACTTGCAGCCGAGTGTCGCTTGCTGTGTAAGGTCACGAAAATGACATAGTTCACGTACCACGTAACACGTGTATCAGGAACATAAATTCTTAATTCTTTCGCACTACCTACGACCAAAACTCGCGGTAACTGGAACTTATGTGGGGGAAATGAAAGTGCAAGGAACGGAGAAGAGTTTCCGGCACGATAAAGAAAACAGGCTTTTAAATAAATCATTCGAATCTCCGAAAATACACGCCGCTTTAAATCTACGAAAATTCCACGAAAAATCACGAATTGACGATTTCGACTAGTTCTAGCGATGATACGCTATTTCACGTAAACGTGTGTTTCAGTGCACATCTAGAAAAAAACGTCGGCTATAAGATATTATGGATTGCCAAATTAAGTTTCGCTCAAGTTCCGTAGTTTTTCGTTCTGTCGTTTCTTCGTTTTTCTTCTTCCTCCTCTTCTTCTTCTCTCGCTTCCTTTCAAGGTATAAGCTGGCAGAATGAAATTTATGCAAAGCAGGAAGCGGCCCGTAACGATGAAACGTTGAAGGGGAACGTTAAATGAAAGTTTACAAGAGGAAGAATGAACGACGTCGCCGCTGGCCGATGCTTTTCAATTAAGCAACAACGGCTGACGTGCTCTCGCGTCGATGAATTTTTGTTGGGCTTTCGCGGCACGTGCAAAATTCAACTAATTACACGGCCGAAATGGAAACAATGAAAAGGAAACGGACGAGGATGAGGGGAAACCAGAAACGACTCCAGCAACATCTCTTGGCCCATCCAAGGACAATCTTTGGAACGAACGACGCGATGTTTCTCTAATATTAGAATAATTCAATTCTTTCGAATCGAGGAGATGAAGCGTCACGTGTTACATTTAAGAGGTTCAAAACGACATTCTTATCTCGAGAAGAAAGAAAACAAAGAACTGAATATTATAACGGAACATTTGAATCTAATTAACTTTGCTCTTTGCTGGATTCCTTTCCACCGACTCGATTTACCAGAATTTCATACGCGAGCAAATTCATTTCAGCCGGCGCTCCTCTTACAATTTTCAAAAATAACACGCCTGGACTATTTAAACTAGTAGATACAATTTCATTGCATTTTGATAATTTTAATTTCTCCGCCGTTGTATTTCACGGATAATTAGAGAGAAAAGACCAAGTTACATTAAAGCAAAAAAGAAAAAAAAAAAAGAAAAAAAATACCAATAAACATAATTCTGGTTGTAAAAAATGAATTTACTGATTTTCTTCCGCCTCTTGCCTTGCATTCACCATTATTTCCATTCTATAAATCATTCAGCTTCGCATTAAAAGATC